>JABTTQ020000569.1:600000-815677 GCA_016081115.2 Rehmannia glutinosa
GTGTAAATTTGCAGAAATTACATTTCAAACTTATTTCTGCTTGTGACCCGGTCGAACCCCTCTTTTTTGACAAAGAAACTATCCGTTGAGTTTGCGGACAACTTTTCCTTAATTTGAGGGGTTGTTTCTAATGCTCTTTTCTTCAATTGTCTTGGTATTTTTTACAGAATTCATGTCCCCAAGAGGAGCCTATCATGTACAAGACATCTTCTATAAATAGAGGAAGAATTGAAGCAACACAACAAGAGAGAAAACTACAACACAACAAGATACACTCAAGAATACACTTGTTCTTACATTGTCTTATTTCTTGTTGTAATTTGCCTAGCTATTCACTTTCACATTCTTGAGGTCTAGGCTTTTCTTGATTACACTTTGCACTCAAATTGTAATATTCATTATTGAGTTGTAATCTTGATTTTTGGTTATCATTCAACACAAGATATCCTTGTGAGTGTTCTTGTGGTAAGAACACACTTGGATGATCTAGGTGATAGGTGCAAGAAGATTGTGGTGATCTTCTTTTTGAGGTGTTGAAGAATTTGGTATTCTTCAAGGTTGAAGATTGTGGTAATCTTCACAAGGTGCCGTTGAAGGAAGATTGTGGTAATCTTCAAAGGGAGATTGTGGTAATCTCCAAAGGTGGTGTTGAAGAAGAGTGTGGTGCTCTTCAAGGTGTTGTAAGTTGAGTTTGTATTAATTTTGGTAATTAATAAAATTCTTTTTCCTTTTGAAATCCATCCCGGATATACTGGGGTGGTAGTAGATTAGGCCCTAGGTGGGTTTAACTACTATAAATCGACGCGTGTTGTTTACATTCCGCACCTTTATTATTGTCTTTGAGCATTCGGTTCGAAAAAGAGGGCGAAATAGAAAAGATGGAGATAATCTATTCACCCCCCTCTAGATTATCGTAGCCGCTTGGACTTACAAAAAGTACCCAACAGTCCATAAAAAAGGACAACTATATGCTCCCGGTCCTTTTTCTAGACATTTGTACACTCCCGCCTTTTTTCCTGGACATTTTTACGCTCCTGTCAATTTTCCTGGACTTTTTATGTTGTTGTTTCAAGGTTATTTCGAACATGTTTCATCAATAAATTTTCAGTGAAAAAAATAATTTTTGCCCCATTAAATAATCAATCTTATATTGGAAATATTATAAACAATTAATAAATTTACACATAAAACAACACATATTAAAACAAAACACATCGAAAATAATATAGAAACAACATATATAGAAAAATACAATTCAATTTTTTATCCAATACATTGAAAATGTCGAAAACACATAGAAACAACCAAAAAACAACATTAAAAACTATATAGAAACAACCCCGAAACAATATAAAAAACAACATAGAAACAAAAGCAACTTAAAAATAGGTAAAAAAGTACATTGAAACATCGAATGCAACATGAAAATAATAAAGAAACACAATAAGAATATTAAAAACAGTATAGAAACAATCCAGAAACAATATAGAAAACACCACATCAGTAAAAAGATTTTAAAAATAGGTAAAAACTACATTAAAATATTAAAAACTACATGAAAAAAACAAAGAAACATTATAACAACATTAAAAATGCTATAAAAAATCCTTAAAAATAACATAAACAATATATAAAATAACACATGAACAAAAAAGAGCGTAAAGAACAAGTAAAAATTGTATTGAAACATTGAAACAACAATGAAACAACATAGAAACAACCAAGAAAACAAATATAAATAACATTGAAACAACAGAAATAACATAAAAAGTATATGAATTTTTTTTGACAAAAAACGTAAAAATAACAAAATATATGCAGAAGCGTAAAAAAGTCAAAAAATAAGTATAAAAGTGATATAAGCATAAAGTGGGATTTTTAAAAAAATGAGAGTGTTTCCTGAAATTTCCCGAAACTATTTTTACAATAAAATTATATTAGTTTGGGCCATTTGTAAATAGCCCGAAAGCATAAATTAAAATATCACAAATGGACATGTAGCATGTTGTGTGAAGGTAGCCCAAATATCAAATAATTCAAATAATAGGTGAAAATGCCCCAAAAGAAAAAACAAAAAGGGGATCTGATTCTATCTACAGAAATTGATGCAGCAATGAGAAACATACCCCCTAATACATTTCTCCGCCGCTTCTCCGGTTCCAACCCCCTAATCGCCGATTTGTTGGTATCTTAAGTTTTCTCCGTGTAAGTTTTTTCTCCTCCGCCGCTACATATCGCACTTTTGAGATTTGTGGTTTCCTATTACACACACACGCAGACCACACGTAGAGCAGCAGAGTCGCACTTCACTTAAAGAGGCGTGTTCCTTCTTTCTGTTACTTTTCTGTTATTTTTCGGTTATTTCCGTTACGCCTAAACGGCATCGTTTTGGGGTTTGCCTTAGCTCTATAAATACAGTTGTAATTCAGTTGAGGACTAGCTTTTAACAGTTAATAAGAAAACTCCAGATTCTCTCTCTCAAACTCGTCTCTCTTTCCCTCTCTTTTCTATTTTCTAGCTCAAATCCTATCAATTGGCCTCAAAGCCAGTTTTCCAGCGCAAACTTTGATAAACCATGGCAAAAAACACCAGCAGGATGGATTCGATGGAGACACAACTTGTGGAAATTGTGCAAAATCAGTCCACATTTCAAGCATCAGTGCAGCGGCAATTCGAGGAGATGTCATTGCGAATGGAAGGATTCACACAAACGGTAGAGGAAGTAATCGCGAAAAAAATGACCGAAGCAATCAAGGAGATCACATCGGTCGCAGGTAAGGAAAATATAAATCCAAATATTAACTTTGCGAATACATCAAATGCAAATGCAAATGTTAGAGTTCGAAACGATACCGGATTATTAGCTACTCATCCAACTAGAGCTAATGAACATGTGAATGCTGGTACCACAAGGATACCAAAATTTGAATTTCCGAAGTTTAACGGTGATAATCCTCGCTTGTGGTTACGAAGGTGTAACAAATATTTTTTCTACAATGTATTATCGGATTTCGAGAAAATCGTCGTTGCTGGTATGAATATGGAGGCCACGGCTGATCACTAGTACCTTGAGTATGTGGAAGGAAGAGAGAATATGTCATGGGAAAGGTTCTCAACAATGGTGTTGGATAGGTTTCTAAATGTGGATGGGAATCATTTGGTCGGACAATTCAATAAGCTGAAACAAGAGGGGACAGTATTAGACTACATCAATGAGTTTGAGGAATTAAGAGCCTTTATGTTGGAGAAAGTAAACAGAAATCACTCTGAGGAATACTTTGTGGAGAGTTTTATCAGTGGATTGAAAGAGGATATCAAAAAATGCTGGAGCTGTTACAACCTAAAACTCTCCTAGAGGCTATGCAATTGGCTAGAAGACAAGAAAATAGAATTTGCAGTGCGGGTAAAGGACATAAGGCTCTTGTTAAAATGTCACCTACCAATAATTCTACATTTCGAAAGGAGGCACCCGATGGTGGGGGAACATCATGAAATAAGCCTACTAATAATGTCGGGGTATATCGAGAAGCCGCCACCTATTAAAAAAACCGACACCGAGGAGATGGATGCTAGAAGGAAAAAGAATTTGTGTTTCAACTGTGATGAACCTTTCCATTTGGGTCATCGATGTAAAAAGTTGTTTATCATACTCTGTGAGGATTCTGAGGAAGAAGGTGGAGTTGAGCTCAAGAAAGAGGAGAACAGTCAAGAAGAATACCATGTATCTGTCAGTGCTTTGGCCGGACAAATTGCTCCAGACACTATCAAGATACTGGGAGCAAGTGGCAAGCAACAGTTAACCATATTGGTGGACACAGGTAGCACTCATAGCTTCTTGGATCCGGCTACAGCTAAGAGGGTTGGTTGTGTGGTTGAGATAACAACTCCTATGACAGTTACAGTGGCTGATGGAAATAAGGTTGAATGTAACACAAAATGTTCCAGGTTTGTGTGGCATATGGGAGGATGCAAATTCACAGCTCCTGTGAGATTGGTTAAACTGGGAAGGTATGATATGGTGATTGGTGTGGATTTCCTAAGGCATCTAGGACCCATTACATTTGATTTTGCTGAGAAAAAAATACAATTTCAATGGCAATGTGGAGAGGTTGTATTGCAAGGGATTAAGAAGGAAGTAGCCTTGAGGGTAATGACTGGTACTGAGTTTAAAAGAATATTTCAAAAAGGGAAAACAGCAGTGTTTGGGTGCTTGTGTCTTATATCTGAAGTTGAGGTTAAAGAGCAGTGCAAGAGTGATGATGCTCTATACCCTTTATTGATCAAATACAAAGCAGTGTTTGATACCCCTAAAGACCTTCCTCCAGCTAGAGGTCATCACCACAGGATACCCCTCAAACCAAACACAACTCCTTTCAAACTGCACCCTTACAGATATCCCTATTTACAGAGGATGGAGATTGAAAAACTGGTTCAAGAAATGCTACAGAGTGGTACAATACAGGCTAGTAATAGCCCTTTCTCTTCACTAGTTTTGTTGGTTAAGGAGAAGGATCAATCCTGGAGGTTTTGTGTAGACTACAGGAAGTTGAACTCCCTCACTATTAAAGATAATTTTCCTATCCCACTCATTTATGACTTATTGGATGAACTTGGTGGAGCCACCATATTTTCCAAAATTGATTTAAGGGCTGGTTATCATCAGATCAGAGTACACCCCCTTGATATTGAAAAAACTGCTTTTGTGACTGTCTCAGGTTTATATGAGTTTAAGGTGATGCCATTTGGTTTGACAAATGCCCCAGCTACATTTCAATCCTTGATGAATCATGTATTTGGACCCTATTTGAGACAGTTTGTATTGGTTTTTTTGATGATATACTCATATATAGCAAGGATATGGAGGAGCACAAATTACATTTGGAAAAGGTGCTGCTTATTTTGCAAGAGAATCAACTGTTTGCTAAGGCTTCTAAATGTAGTTTTGGACAGAGAAGGGTGGAGTATTTGGGGCATATTATTAGTGGGGGTGGTGTTGAAGTGACCCTCAAAAGTTGCAAGCCATCGGGATCTGGCTCATGTGCCACATAATGTCAAGACTTTAAGAGGATTTTTGGGCTTGACTGGATATTATAGGAAGTTTATTAGAGGGTATGGGATTTTAGCCAAGCCACTGACTAATCTCACTAAAAAGGGTCAATTTTTGTGGGATCAAGCAGCAGAAGAGGCTTTCTAATCCCTTAAAACAGCCATGACTACAGCCCCAGTGCTTCAACTACCAGATTTTTCAAAGGTGTTTGTATTGGAGATAGATGCGTGTTACTCGGGCTTGGGTGTTGTTCTTATGCAAGATGGCCACCCTCTAGCATATTTGAGCAAATCATTGAGTAATAAACACTTGGGCTTATCCATATATGAGAAAGAGTTTTTAGCCATACTTATGGCTGTGGAGAAGTGGAGGTCATATTTGCTCCATCGCCAATTTGTTATAAAAACTGATCAGCAGAGTCTCAAGTATTTACTTGAGCAGAAGATTTCTACACCATTACAGCACAAGTACATGACAAAGTTGTTGGGTTATGATTATAGAATCGAATACAAAAAGGGTTCAGAGAATAAGGTAGCTGATGCCTTGTCTAGGAGGGAGTCTGCTGTTTCCCAGTGTTGTGCTGTGACATGTGTGAAACCTTTATGGATGGAGGAGGTCCAACAAACTTATATACGGGATCCCATTGCTCAAGAAGCCATCATTGAGTGTGTGGTTTTTCCTCTCAATGTTTCCTTCTTCTTTTATCATGATGGAGTACTCAGGTACAAAGGTAGATTGTTTGTGGGGGCAACTTCAGATTTAAGGGATAAGATCATTCAGTATATGCATGTTTCTGTGGAAGGGGGTCATTCTGGCCAAAATGTTACTTTTCAGAGGATAAAAGGGGTTTTTGGTGGCCTTCTATGAAACACATGGTGGTTGCAGCAATCCGGAGTTGTCACCAATGCCAACTTTGTAAACATGAAACTCAGAGGCCCGATGGTCTTCTTCAGCCCCTGCCGGTCCCTGAGCAAGCTTGGAAGCAATTAACTATGGATTTCATTGACCAATTACGTTTGGGGAATGGCGCTATTTTGGTGATTGTTGATGATTTACTAAGTATTCGCATTTTATTGCCCTCAAGCATCCTTACACAGCTTCTACGGTGGCCCATATTTTTATTGAGCAGGTTTATAGACTTCATGGTCTCCCATCATCTATTGTGACTGATAGGGACAAGATTTTCACTAGCCAATTTTGGCAGCATTTGTTTAAGGCATTGGATGTGCATCTCCATTTGAGTACTTCTTACCACCCTCAGACGGATGGGCAAATGGAGCGGGTTAATCAGTGTCTCGAGACTTATCTTCGGAATATGTGTAGTTCGCAACCCAAACAATCGCCAATTTGTTGACGTGCGTTTTGGTCAACAAGCAAAATGTGTAAGAAATTTAACACGTGGAAATATAAGCGTGCATAACGCGTGTTTATTTATGGCTAATTCTACCTTTTTGTGATACAATGCCGAGCCGGATTATCGGGGTCGGTCTTTCTTATCATAACACGTTTTTTAGTGCTTTTTTCCTCCGCTTTCTTTTCTTAAGTGAGGCTTTTTATACCCCTCTAATAAGTGGGTTTTCAATAGTCACTTTTGCACTAATTAGTAAAATAATTTAGAAAGGACACATGTCCTCTCCTAAGAGTGCATGTCAGCCAAGTTTCTGCCACTTGGCGACTCACATTGATAATACTCTGACACGTGGTGGCCTCTGGTGCTAATGGAACACTAAGTATGGGCAAATGGTTATTTTTCCAATCTATCGTGCATGTGTTTCCATGCCGAAATTTGGGCTCGGGGTTGGGTCTCGGTAGTCGTGTTGTGGTTGGGTTCGGTAGTGGCGAGCCCAACTCATGACGTGTCACCAGGGCACCACCGCCGACATTCCGGGGGCCCTTCGGGCATGCACTGTATTGATGACGTGGATTAATTTTCTTCAGCTCGGCTCGGGCGTCATCAAAGGCCCCCAAGTTTAATTTCGAGAGAAGAATCTCTGAAGTCGGAGTTAAACTTTAATGCTAATGATAAACATTTAATGGGGAAAAGGAATCCTCAAAGGTTTGTTCATTCCTGACATCTGTCGTGTAGTGGTTAATGCCTGTAGCGGCGCATTAATTGTGGTGCCATAATGACGGACACGTGGCCTCTTATGGTTGGACCAATCTTGCGCAGGAATTGAAAAGGCACATCAGTTCTGTCAGCGGGCGTGGGGACGTGACGTTTTCTGACATTTTTGACGGCTTTTGAGGTTGAAAAGGCGCGTCTTTTCAAATAAACGTTTCGTTTCTCGAGGGAACTTCATCTATAAATACCCCCTTTTTCCTCCATTACCCACTTTTGCATCTATTACTCTTCGAGCTAAATTGATTGAGACCGAGCAGAAATTTCGGGTCGGCTTTCAAAGTTTCAGAGACTTCAAAACTAGGTATTTTCCCGAAATATTCTCCCTTTCCTTATAAAATGTCTTCCTTTGAGGACAGTAGATGTCGTAGCTATAGCATAGAGGTGGAAATTGAGGGGCCCCCCTCTGAACCTTTTGTTTCTTTCTCCCCAGTACAGCAATCTCCGCCTCATAGCCCAAGCATCATTCAGATTTCTTCTTCAGACCATTCTCCTCGAGGCGGAACACCTTTAGAGCATACGCACACGATATTCAATCCGGTGCCGATGAATGTTTTCCGAGAAGGTGTGATATATCAACCCAGACTGGCGCGAGAGAGTTCCAGTGAGGGATTTCCAAGTACTGATCCTTGACACTATCAACTGGAAGAAGAAAATATGAACCCATCGGAGCCGGAGCGTGATAACGGAGAGCGGGTGGATGAACCCTCCGGAGACTCGAGGCCGGAGAGGCCTCAAGTGCCCATGGGCCATCGTAATGGTGACGGCCGGCGGGGAGGAGGCCCTCGCCTTCGTGTAAAGCCTCAGTGGACGTCGTGTGATATAAACGACATCCCTAACATGCTGATGGTCCCGGAGATGGGAGAGCTCCAGCGGAGGTACCGTATTCCGAGTGGTATCAATTTCTAGGTACCGGATGGCACGGAGGTTCCACAGTATCCACCAGCGGGGTGTGTAGCCATACATATCGCCAGCCTTCTATATGGGCTGCGATTTCCACTGCCGGTTTTCCTCACGCGGTGGTTTTGCAAGTGGGAATTCCTCTGACCCAAGTGCATCCCATTTCTTGGGGTAGGATCATCGGTCTCTTGGTGATGTTCCACTTAGAGAAGTACCCCCGCCCCAAGTTCAAAGAGATGAACGAGCTCTTTGTCTGGTGAGTGACTCCTTCATCACGGGGTCAGCCGTCCGGGTGGTATTACGTGCAGACCCGACTGGGATACTCGGATGGCCTAGTGGAAGGCCTTCCTTCATCTTTAAAGGAATGGAAAGACAAGTGGCTCTGGGTGAGCGGCGAGTGGCAAGCTTGCGTGGGGGAAGGAGCAGAGGAGACCATCCTTTACCCCCCTTTGAATTTTGTTTTTGGTTACAGTAAGTATAGTCCTTCTCCTTTCTCTGTTTTTTGTTGTTATTTTTTTCTTTTTATGTGGCTGACTTTGCTTCTTTTTTCATCCTTTTACTTTTATAGGGAATCGAGCATCAAAAGGGCCTCTGTCGGCCACCTTCATCCGCAGGCTGGAAAATGTCCAGGCTAGAGGTGCCAGGGATAGGCGGATTGAGAGGTTGGCCACTGAGGTCAACTTGGTCGCGGCCGGCTTAAGGTCTGTCTGCCCGCCGACCCCGAGGCCGAGGGGGCGGCTCGGGACGAGGCGGCAGAGCGAGAAGAAGAGGCTAGGAGAGAGCCTCAACAGAGCCCTCCGAGGGCTAAGGAAAGACGGCCCCACTTTCCGGGAGAGCAGCCGGCGCGAACAGAGCGAGCTGGGCCGCCTCCCGCAGCGGCCAGTCCCGTGGGCAGATCATCTATGCCTGCTGGGCAAACGCGGACTCCGGAACCGCCGAGTGCGGCTGCCGGCCGAGGTAAATGTACTTAGTATTTCTTTGCACTTTCTCTTTCTTTCGAAATGTTCTTTGTTTTCTTTTGACGGTTGTCGTTTTTGTAGGGCGTAGCCTGGACTTACGTGCGCGCCTTCGCAGCGTGAGGAACACGGCCGTACGTCGGACTCGGGCGGCTGCAGAACAGCCCACAGATGCGGAGGCGGCCCGGAGAGCAGATATCCGGGCCGATAAACGCCCTACCGATGGGGTGCCTGAGGCGGTAGAACCCCCCCTCCAAAGGAGAAGAGAGGGAATTGCTATCGAAGAGCCTGGTGAGACCGAAGAGGCTGGTCAGACAGCACCGGTGCGTCTTGGACATACCCCTGAAGGGGGCGTCCCACGGACTTTCTCGGACGACCTTGGCCAGGAGGGTCATTTTATCCCTCCGAGCCGAGTGAGGGACGAGTACTGCGAGGGAATGACTGGGATACACCCTCAGTGGTTTGTGGAATTCGTCCGGTGCGCCACACCGACGGAGGAGCAGTCAAGAGTTTTGCCGGAGGTGGGTCGGGCCGCAATGAATGTCCCAGCTCGTGCCTGGACAAAAAACATTGAGCAATTTTGCTCAGAAACTGGCTCGGAGGAACAGATTCAGTATGCCATGGGAATGTCTGGGCAGATTATTGGTCTCCTGTGGCACGCGATTGGGGAAACCCGCAAGCTGGAGAAGAAATATGCTGATCTGGAAAGGCGGCATGGCGACCTGCAAGAGGCTTATGCTACTCTCCAAGGGGTACAAGAGTCTCTGAAGACCCAGGCAGATGAAGCCACGGCTCGGGCCAACTTTGAGAAGGAAGCCGCTGCGAGGGCCGAGGTAGAGCGGGATCAGGCCCGCAAGGCCGAGGAGAAATTCCGGGCTAAGGTTGCCAAGCTGGAGCGTGCAGCCGTTGCCCAGGCTGGAGAGATGGAAAGGCGCCTAGCCGATGTGCGCAAAGAGGCTGAAGAGGCTACCCGTAGACAGGTTGGGGAAGCTCGTGTACAAGCCATCGAGGTTTATAAGGACTCCGAGGAATATGCATTCATGTTAACCTGCGGTCATGCGACCAGCCTCAAGAAAATCCTCGGAGCTATCAAAGCCGGGAAGACTGTCGCACAGCTCGAGGAGGACTTGGCCCTCTTGGAGGCTGATCTTGACGCACTCCACCCGACTTTTGCTGAGGCCCCCGGCGTTCAGGGCTCACCTCTTCCGGATGCAGAAGAGGTTGCCTCCAATGGTGTTGTTGAGATTCCGCCTCCTTCTCAGTCTTGATGTTGTTCTCCCTTTTCTTTTCTTGCATAAGATCTTGTATGTATTTGTAGGGAGGCTACTTGGTTTCGTGCCTTGGATTGTAATGGGCTCCGCCCCCCCCTGTGTAAATATTTTTGAAGTAGAAATGATTTCTCCTTTCTGTCACCTATGTACTTTAAGCTTTTTGTATATGCTTGGCTCTTTTTCGTTTTGTAAGACTGTTGCCTGTCCTCTTTTTCCTTTCTATACTCCCAAGTACGGGGCTCGGTTTCCAATGCTCCTGAATAAAAGACTTTAACCGCTTTAATTGATTCTCGTGCTCGGTATATGTCCCTGGTCTTTATTTTGTGCTTGGTGTATAAACCAAGTCTTCATTTTATGCTCGGTGAGTACACCGAGTCTTTGTTTTGTGCTTGGTGTGTGACCAAGTCTTTGTTTTATGCTTGGTGTGTAAACCAAGTCTTTATTTTGTGCTCGGTGCGCGACCAAGTCTTTGTTTTGTGCTTGGTGTGTAACCAAGTCTTTATTTTGTGCTCGGTGCATGACCAAGTCTTTGTTTTGTGCTCGGTGCGTGACCAAGCCTTTGTTTTGTGCTTGGTACGTAACCAAGTCTTTATTTTGTGCTTGGTGCGTAACCAAGTCTTTATTTTGTGCTTGGTGCGTGACCAAGTCTTTGTTTTGTGCTCGATGCGTGACCAAGTCTTTGTTTTTAGGATAGATCCACCTTGTGGGCGAGTCCCCCTTTATATCGTGCAAAGGCGTGCGAGACGACTTGTCAAGACTCGCCTTCTTTGACTAAGGTGATTTTTTTTGTGCTTTCGCACGAGCCGAGGTGAGTAAAAATTTTGTCCCCCTTTAGAGAGCTCACAGAATATCAGATGAAAGGATAATTCCCTGGAATCCTATCTGGATCGTAAATCGAGATCTTTATTGATAGTACCTTTTCAGGTATGCTACATTCCATGGATGTATAAATTTTTCTCCACTCAGATATTCTAGCTCGTACGCCCCACCAGATAAGACACTGCTGACCCGAAATGGGCCCTCTCAGGTTGGCTTCAATGGGTTGGGCTCAGCACCCGTTATCTTTTTCAACACAAGATCACCAACCTGAAATCTCCTTTCCTTTACCTTTGAATTGTAGTACCTCTCACTTCTTTGCTTATACACGGCGTTTTTCATCTCGGCACTGCACCTTTTTTCTTTGAGCAGATCCAGCTCGGCTCGGAGCGCAGCCTCATTGCCGTCTTCAGAAAAATTTGCAATTCTGAAGGTAGGGGCTCCAATCTCAACAGGAATCACCGCCTCGGTTCCATAAGCCAAAGAAAAAGGTGTCTCTCCCTTGGCCGCTCGATGCATCGTTCTGTACGACCACAGTACCCCGGGCAATTCCTCCGGCCAATTACCTTTAGACTCCTCCAATCTCGCCTTCAAGGTATACTTGAGTATTTTATTAACGGCCTCAACTTGTCCATTTGACTGGGGATGGTATGGAGTCAAGAAGTGATTTTTGATGTGGAAGCCTTCACAAAAATTTCGAAACCTCCGGTTATCGAATTGTTTCCCATTGTCTGTAACAATCGAATGTGGTATCCCAAATCTGCAGATAATGGACTTCCATACAAAACTCACAATCTTTTCCTCATCTATTTTCGCCAGAGGCTCCGCCTCGGCCCATTTTGTGAAATAATCCACCGCCACAATGGCATACTTGACGCCCCCTTTGCCAGTGGGGAGTGGTCCGATAAGGTCCATTCCCCATTTGGCAAACGGCCAAGGGCTAAATACGGAGGTAAGTTGCTCAGGATGATACCTGACCTTTGGTGCGAATCTTTGGCACCTCTCGCATCTTTTGACGAGATCGGTTGCATCCTTTTTTAGGGATGGCCAGTAGTATCCTTGCCGTATTAATTTATAAGCTAATGTCTGGCCCCCGGTGTGGTTTCCGCATATTCCCTTGTAAACCTCTCGAAGTGCGTAATCCGCATCTATCTCGGACAGGCACCGAAGGAGTGGGACGGAGTATCCTCGTTTGTATAGGACACCGTCTAATATTGTGAAACAAGCCGCTTGGGTTCGTAGTGTTCTGGCCTCGGCTTTGTTTTCAGGTTGAACTCCTTTTTCTAAATATTGAATGATCGGGGTCATCCAGGTATGCTCGGTGGTTTCAGTTGCATGTATCTTCTTTGCGCCAAGTGACGGGGCGGACAGTTGTGTGATAGTGACATCCGCAATGGCCTCCGTCTCTGGGCTGGAACCGAGCCGAGCTAAGGCAATCTGCTTGCATGTTCTCGGCTCGGGGCACATGTAAGACTTTTGTCTTAAAGGGTAACAATTTCTTCTTGACTAAGTCCAAATACTGTGCGATTTTTTGCTCTTTTGCATCGTACTCACCGTTGATTTGATGAACGACCAGCTGAGAATCACTGTGTACCAGCAGTCGTTTTAGGCCCATAGAAGATGCCATATCTAAACCCGCCAGAAGTGCCTCGTATTCAGCTTCGTTGTTCGTTGAGGGGAACTGAAATCGCACGGCCGAGCAGTAGCATTTCTGATTTGGATCGATTATCACGATTCCGCCCCCTGCTCGGCCTGCGGTGGAGGAGCCATCAACGAACAACTTCCATTCTTGGTCTTCCATAACTTCTAATTGTATGGAAGGTGTGAATTCGGCCACAAAGTTGGCTAAAGCCTGTCCTTTTATATTGTGCGCGGTTCATATAGAATATCAAATTGATTGAGCTCAACGGCCCACTTGATCATCCGACCAGAAGTGTCGGGTCGGGGTAATACCTGCTTCAGTGGGTAGTTCGTCAAGACTATAATCTTGTGCTCTAGAAAATATGGACGGAGCTTTCGTGCCGCAGTGATTAATGAATAAGCTAACTTTTCCATTGGCGGATAGCGGAGTTCGGCGTCATGTAGCGCCTGACTGGTGTAATAGACTGGATGTTGAATAGAACCATCTAGCCTGATTAACACCGAGCTGATGGCGTATTCGGATACCGCCAGGTACAAATACAAGTTCTCCCCTTGGGTAGGTTTTTGCAATATAGGAATTGAAGAGAGGTGTTGTTTGAGGGATTCAAAGGCAGCCTGCGCTTGCTCGGTCCACTCAAAATTCTTGTTCTTTTTTATGATTTCAAAGAAAGGTTTACACTTGTCTGTGGACCGTGAAACAAATCGGTTAAGGGCGGCCAATCGGCCTGTTAGGCTTTGTACCCTTTTTACAGAGTTCGGGGGTTCAAGGTCGATGATGGCTTTTATTTTGTCCGGGTTAGCTTCGATCCCTCTTTGGCTGACCATGTACCCCAAGAATTTACCCGAGCCGATCCCAAACGTACATTTTCTCGGGTTTAACATCATCTTGTACTCTCTCAAAACAGCAAACATTTTATTAAGATCGTTGAGATGATCAAATATATACAATGATTTCACCAACATGTCATCTACATAGACCTCCATAGTACGACCTATCATTTTCTCAAACATCTTATTTACTAACCTCTGGTAGGTCGCACCAGCGTTCTTCAACCCGAAAGGCATCATCTTTAACAGTAAATTCCATGAGCAGAAAAGAATGATGTATTTTCTTCATCATCTGGGTGCATTCGTATTTGGTTGTAACCGAGTATGCATCCATGAAGCTCATCAATTCGTGTCCCGCCGTGGCATCTACCATATAATCAATATTCGGTAATGGATAACTGTCCTTGGGGCATGCCTTATTTAGGTCGGTGAAATCCACGCACAGGCGCCATTGGTCATTGCTTTTCTTGACCAGAACAGGATTGGCAACCCATTGGGGATAGAGGGCTTCCCGGATAAATTGATTATCTAGCAACTTATTAACCTCGGCTTCGAGTGCAACTTACTGTCGGACCGAAGTTTGCGCTTTTCTCGGATAATCTGGGCGTAATGTTAGATCAATATTAAGGCGGTGGCATGCATGCTTAGGGTCAATTCTGGGCATGTCTGCATGAGTCCACGCAAAGACGTCGAGATTATTTCCCAAAAACTCAATCAATTCGGTTCAATATGGTTCTGGGAGGTCATGGCCAATCGTCGTAATTGGCGCCCCGCTTCGGCCTTCCGACGTCGATCGTATCGACCGCTCTTCATCGGTTCCGCCTGTTTTCTTTTTTCTTGCTCGCCTTCTTCCTTTTTCTGTAGGGGCAATTCATCTTCAGTGGCCGGCTTGTTCTTGGCTGTCGGCTCGCCTTTCGTTGCCGGTACATCTCCCGGCTCTATCATCCCTCCTTGGTCTTCCATCATCGGTTCCTTCCCAGGTCGATGACCTGGATTATCCCCCTGAACAATCACCACCTCCCGCTCGGGCTCCTCTTTTGTCTGGGGATCGCCCTGCGCTGTCCCACTGGTTTCTCCCCGTTCCATCACGTTAATTTCCACCGGTCGGAGTTTGAGAGAGCATTCTCGTGACTCCCTCTGATTCCCCTTATGCATGGCCTCGCTGTCAGGTGTTGGGAATTTTATGCAAAAATGATATATTGAAACGGCCGCTTTTACATGATAAAGCAACGGCCTTCCAATAATGGCATTGTACTCCGAATCGGCGTTGATTATTTTAAATGTTGTCATAATGGTTCGTTTATGCGACCCTTGTCCCATTTGAATGGGCAAGTCAACTTCCCCGAGCGGGATTATTCTTCCTCCTCCAAACCCCAGAATGCTGTCGTTGCATGGACGGATATAGCTATCGTCCATGTTCAATCTTCGAAAAGCTCGGACATAAATGACCGATGAGTAGCTTCCAGAGTCGATCAAAATTCTATGAACTGGAATACCCAAAATCGATGCGGTAATGACCAGGGGGTCAGAATGAGGGTGGACCACCTGGTCGGCATCCACGTCCGAAAATACAAAACGGTCGGTGGGTTGGCCTTCCTTGATTTCCGCCACCCGAACTTGTCTTTCGGCGTGGGCGGCCTGTCTGACATCACCCTTTCTCTTCCTGTTGGAGTGGCTATCTTCGGCTGTGTTAGTGTTGATTCGATTCACGCTCGACATCATGAGGATCTCCCTACCCTGATTTTCGGCCGATGGCGGCGGCAGGAGAGCTGGGTTTGTTATGCGCTCCGGGTTGACACCTTGAGCCAGTGCCGGTGGGGGCGGTAATTCATGAACGTATCTTTTGAGACCGCCCTGCCGAACAATACGCATAATTTCCCTGATTAGATCTCGGCACTCATCAGTATCGTGACCTATCGATTTATGATAGGCACAGTATCGACGTGAATCTAATTTGGCCGGCTCAATCTTCAAAGGCCGAGCCGGAGGTAACAAATTCAGACCTGTACTTCATTCCATATGGCCGATGGAGTGTGGGTCAAAGTACTCTCAGTAGCGGCAACTTCGGCTCGCGCTTCTGAGAGCCTTAAATCCGGTGGTCAGGTTTTCTGAGAATGGTCTGAATCCCAACCCCGGTCCAATTGCTAATTCCTTCCTTCCGTCCTTTTTCGCGCCCCCTGGCCGGTGCTCGGGGCGGTGACTTGCCATGGCTTCTTCCGCGCAAATATGGCGTTCCGCGCGGACCAGGAATTCTTGGTACGAGGTCGCCCCCGATTCGTGGATAGAATAGTTGAACCAAGTCTCGGGGGCAAGGCCAGCCATGGCTGCAATTAGAATGGCGTCATCCGACACCGGCTCCATCTCTCGAACTTGCTTATTGAATCGAGAAATATAGCTTTTCAGGGGCTCGTCCTTCCCTTGTTTGATGTTCACAAGGGAGTCCTTTGGTGCGGCTCGGACTTGGAAGTCAGGAAATGTGTCGTAAAGGCGGAGACCAGATCCCCCCATGCCCGAATGGACCCCTGTGGTAGGGTCCTAAACCAACGGTGGGCTCGGTCGCCCAATGTCAATGGGAAAGCCCTGCAGAGAATGGCATCACTAGGGTTGTACAGTTCCATCCATGCTAAGTACTTGTGGACGTGAGTGGTCGGGTCGGTCTCCCCATTGTATAGACCGACCTGGGGGATTTTCAACTTTGGCGGTAACGGGGTCGCCAGGATACCAGGGGAAAACGGCGACATAACAGTTGGTTGGTTCATTGCTTGGGGCGGCCTCCGAGACTGTTCGCCTTCTGTACCGCCCTCCAATTCATTCAAACGACGGCGAAGGCGCTGAATTTCTACATCCCGTTCCTGCCATAGGCTAGGGCCTTGAGTCTGGTTGACCCTAAGCGGCTCCCGCTCATCCGAAAACCGGAGTCGGAAACTTATCGATCGAGCCGGGCGTAGAGGATCAACCCCCAGTCGTCCGGCGAACACTGAGTGGGCATGGCGATGTCGTGTTGGCTCCGGTAGTGACTCCGCTACACGACTTTGCCCTTCATCATCTTTCCGCGACCGCCTTCTGTCACGACGGCCACGCTGTTCATTTCATTACGAACTACCCTATTGGGCTTCATTATGAGGAAGCGGGGGACTGAGGATTGATATTAACGTTTAGTTGTGGATTGAGTGGGTTAGTATTTACAAGAAGTGGAGGAGGTGCTTGGGAGTTGGTGGTGGCGAGTGTTTGTGATATGAGTTGGTTCATTTGTTGTACAAAAGTTGGGTTAGCAATTAGGCCGCGAAAAGGAAATAAAGTGGTGCTCCTTCTTCCGTCTGGGGCATATTTTGACCATTAGTGGTCGGCGGTTTGGTTGTTAGGGTGTTGCTCTTCAGTCAAACGAGCATTTCTCGATTGTTGACTCATTTTGTCGATTACGAAAAGGATAAACGTTGAACTTTACCTGGTTTTCACTTAACTTGTTTTTGCCTGGAATTCTGACTGGACCAATACGGGCCCTCCTTCTAGCGCCAATTTGTTGACGTGTGTTTTGGTCAACAAGCAAAATATGTAAGAAATTTAACACGTGGAAATATAAGCGTGCATAACGCGTGTTTATTTATTGCTAATTCTGCCTTTTTGTGATACAATGCCGAGCCGGATTATCGGGTCGGTCTTTCTTATCATAACACGTTTTTAGTGCTTTTTTTCCTCCCGCTTTCTTTTCTTAAGTGAGGCTTTTTATACCCCTCTAATAAGTGGGTTTTCAATAGTCACCTTTGCACTAATTAGTAAAATAATTTAGAAAGGACACATGTCCTCTCCTAAGAGTGCATGTCAGCCAAGTTTCTGTCACTTGGCGACTCACATTGATAATACTCTGACACGTGGCGGCCTTTGGTGCTAATGGAACACTAAGTATGGGCAAATAGTTATTTTTCTGAATCTGTCGCGCATGCATTTCCCGCCGAAATTTGGGATCGGGGCTCGGTAGTCGTGTTGTGGTTGGGCTCGGTAGTGGGCGAGCCCAACTCATGACGTGTCACCGGGCACCGCCGACATTCCCAGGGGGCCCCCTTCGGGCATGCGCTGTATTGATAACGTGGATTAATTTTCTTCCAGCTCGGCTCGGGCGTCATCATTCCGAAAAAAAAAAAGAAAAAGACTGCATTGTTTTCCGTTTTTCCGATTCTCATATTCGGGATACTGTTTTGGTAAATTATGTTTCTTGTTCTTCGGACTGCACAATTTTTTATTAATTTATTACAGAAAATGATTTTTTTCATTCTTGGTTTATTCGCGACAATGTTTTTAAATGTCCTTTTTCCCCCTTTCGATTAGCGCTGTTTTTTTTATACAATTCCATTACCGATCAACTTCATAGGAGAATATACTATTTTTTTTCAGTATACATTTTTCGTATCTGTTTAAAAGAAACAAAAAAAGTATTCATCTTTTTGTGTTTTCCACTGAAATAAACATATATATTTTGATAGAGCTTCCTTTCGCCATTAAAAAATCCAGATCTTTACATTTTTTTCTACGTATTTTGATTCGCATATATAGAAAGCATTTTTTAAATTTCTCAGATTTGTACTATTTTATTTTTAAATGAGTCTGTACTAAACATCACAAAAAATGTTTATATCCATATTCGATAATTAAAGATCTGAAAAACATGTCATTAGAATTTTTTTCTTATTTTAATCGGATCTATCGGTAGCAAACGTAAATTTTCCAGTTATATATTATTCTATTTAAGTTACGTTTCCTGGTCTTTTATGCTATTTATGTTACATTTTTTGTTTTATGGATAAAAATATATGAATTTGTAAGTTGCTTTAGTTACTGTCATTCAATATAAATTTGTAAGGTGTTTTACATTTTCTGATTTAATATGAATTTTTTTGCTTTTATTATATCCATATGTTTTTAATGTTTTTGTTTTTAACTAATAAACTGCTAGTGCGATGATATGCCATACTCGTTATCCACTATAGAACTGCTAGTGTGAAGATATGCCACTGTAAGCAGTTAAATACTTTAGGAAAGTAGACTGTTAGATTTCGGAATGCAGAGAACAGTTAAATAAATTAAATACTATATTCACTGTTTTTAATTTTTCAGTTGAGTGTCATAGAATGCATAGTGTGCTTTGACTGTTTACAGAATCTATCTGGATTTAGTTCATAAACAAATAAGCTCATAAAAGCACAGTATTTAATGAATTTACATCATGACAATAAATCTGTGTTGTTCATGTATTGTTCTCTAGTTTTATTTATATGTAAATGGACGGTATAATGTTTGAATGCATTGTGTGTCATGACTCTTCACAAAATTAAGCTCATAAATGCAGAATATATACTTGTGCATGACTATAAATATATGTTGTTTATATATTGCCCTCCTTCCGCTTCCAGCCGCCAGAATATATGTTGGTCTAACTAATAAAACTTGTATTATTTGTATGTGTGTCACTAATACCCTGTCTGGAATTATTGTAAGAGGCCCAGTAAAACTTGAAAAGTTCTGCTGAATTTTGGAGGTTTTCGGCATAAAAGTTGTGTTTTAGAACTCTCCTCTTCAGTTTTCACTCTGTGTATTTTCTCGATTTTTAATTTTCACGTTACCACTCTCCAGGATTTATGAGGAATATCAAGAGTAAATTCTCGAATTTTAGGGTTGAAAGAATGTCTGGTAAGTGTCCAAGGGAGTTAAACAATGTTTAGAAAGTGCTTTTATAATATAAGGGATAAGGATTACTCAAAAGGAAAAACAATCTTGTAGATTTTGAGAATTCCATTGCCTGTACTTGCAGGGAGCGGTAGGGGTGAAGTTAGGAATAATGGCCGAGCTTGGTGGTGCAACTCCCACGACGGATATGAATAGTAGTAATAGTTGTTCAATTCCTGGAGAGAGAGTAATATTTGACGCAGTTGAACACCCTCTGGAATTGGAACTTGATTCAGAACTCGGTTTGCAAGAAGATGAACAACATGAAGAAGATGGAGACAATAGCGAGGTTTCTGAGGAAGAAGAAGCAGAGTACACATTCCAATTCCAAGGGGAGATGGACCCTTTGTCCTTCGCTGAAGAAGAAGATGCCTCTGGACTGCATCCTTATGAGCGATTTGAGCGAATACAGCATCATTACGAGGTCTTGGCTGCCAAGAAGCGCCCTGCTCAGCAGAACAGCTTGAGGTATGCCTTTATTTTCAGTTTTCACCTGGTATTCATATTAATCGGTATATTACTGAACTTTGGCCTCTGGTGGAGTTTACCTACATTTTGGACATACATAATCATGTTTTCCTTTTCCTAATAGATTTTGCATTTTGGTGGGGATTGCAGTGAAATGCCGGCTAAGAGATTGAGACAGGAGGAAATTCTTGGAGCAAGCTTCAAGAAATAATGGAGACCATGAACTACGGTATGAGGAAAAAGTCGAGGAAGGTGCGGACTTGTTTCTTCTTTTTGTACACTTTCTTAGTATATCTTATTCTAAGATCCTTATGAGTTATGACTCTAAAACTTTGTAGTTGTTTCTCCTTAAATGTTTTCCGGTGGACCTTTTCTGTACCCATTATGTGGTTCTAAAATTTGATCCTGTAAATTTAAATTCCTCATGATAGTAATTATCAAGAAGCTAATAGGTATAAAGTAGCCCATTATATTGGCAGCAAGGATACGTGGATTGACAACTGCATTATACACAGGGAATGAATTGCTGATAGAGAATTGATTGGGTACATTTTTATTTTGTTCAAGTCTTGAAGAATCTGACATCAGCTTCTTAGGCTTTCATTTGGGTTATTTATTGGTTTTCTGAGCAGGGGTGGTGATAACTCTTATGCAATTGTTTGTGATATCTTGGTATTATTCTTTTCAAACATTTATTCCTTGAGAATTTCTGTGTATTTTTATTTTTTTTTGATCGGTTCTCTGTGTATTATTGATGTTACGTTTCCTTTTCAAGGCATTCTGTAACTGTATATGATATTTTATTTACTCTTTGTTTCTGTTTGCATTTAAACCAGACCAAGAAAAGGGGAAGGAGAAAGGGATCAAAGAATAAAGTTAACCCTGAAGTGACTCGAAAACTTGGTGACGCTACACTTCACTATGCACATGGTCGCTTTGAAGAGGTATATATTTGCCATCATGTCTATACTCTACAGCATACATTCTAGATTTTGTCAAAACATGTTTTTCTCTTCCAAGTCCTTATCTTCAATGAATCTAGAGGGACTTCTTTATTGTTTATTTGTCCTCAAGTAGCTTCTGCCAGTAAAGAAGGGAATTGCATGACATTTTTTGTTTACTCCTTTTAACACATGGAAGATGATTTTCCTCAGTTGGGAACTGTCATAAGTTTACAAAGGCAAGTTTTGTTGGATCTTGATTTCTAATAGTCAAAGTATATTCTACAAGAAATAAATTGCTGTGAATGGTGGAATGAGACAGAACTACATAAGTGAATTTTGCTGCATTGAAAAATTTCGGTTTATCATACTCTTGTCATTATCCAGGCTTTAATATTTCTTGTTCTTTTACGATAAAATGCAAAATTATGGTCCTCGTTGTTGCTCTTCAGCCCTCAGTCTTTGTTTCTATCATTGACTAAGTAACTAATCTGATTCAGTTATATTGAAAGATCAGATATCAAGCTGCATTGAGGAGAGTGCCTTTTAATTGTTGTAACTAACACATACTTTCCTTCATAGTGCAAAACTATGCTTGTCTTTATTGGGGAATTTTATCTTTTCAATTTACACGTTTGATCTTTAATAGTATTGTTTGTAGTCCATTATATTTTCTGATTGCTGATGTTCTGAATTGCAGGCCATCTGTGTGTTGAAAGAAGTAATTCGCCTTGCCCCAAATCTATCTGATCCATATCATACACTTGCTCTAATATACACTGCCATGAGTGATAAGAAGAGAGCATTGAATTTCTACATGATTGCTGCACATTTGACTCGAAGGATTCTTCTTTGTGGAAACTTCTTGTCGCCCGATCTATGTAATATGCTCTCATGTATTTTGTTCTCTCATCTTTGCAATTTATCATTGACTAAATTTGCATTTATCTTTTCTAGCTTAGTGGTTAGTAGTTGACATATATCTCATTCTGTATCCGCCTTCTGTTTTTCCTTTGTGTTTTGGCATTGTTGTTTGTCTGATTGTTCTGGACTAAACTGAGAATTCATGATATAAATCAACAATGTATTAATTCATGTGTGTTTATGGTAAGCTACATGGATTCTCTTCTGTCAGTTAGCTGTGCCAAGTTGCATTTGTCACCAGTTGAACTGCATTACCTATGTAAACGTTGGTACCTATCAAAATTGTTGGAATTTGTTGAAAATCTACTTTGTGCTTAGAGTGAAATAAACAAATACCGCACTATGTCTGAACAAATGATCAACCTATTAGTACTTCACCCTTGATAGAACTTCAGGTTCATTTCATATTGAGACTAAAAAAATTTGGAACCTTTTCAGACACTTCACTTCACTTAACTTTAGGTCACTGCAAAGGCTCAAACATTTTGCTGTCTACTAGCTTGTTGTATCTTTTGAATGCTCTTATTATTAGACACTTAAAGTATGTATCTTGAGTTTAAGATTAAGGTTGCCAGATCTTAGATTGAACTGAATTTTGAATGACGTGTTATCATGTGCAGAGAGCAAGGGGACAAAAAGCAGGCAAATTACTGTCTTAGTAAAGCAATAATAGCAGATCCAGAAGATATTGGTGTTCAGTTTCATCGTGCTGCACTCTATGTTGAGCTTGGGGAGTATCTAAAAGCTGCTGATTCATATGAGCAAATCTCCTGCCTCTGTCCTAATAACATTGAAGTGCTCAAAAGCGACACAGGTTATTGTGTCCTTGATATATTTTGACTATCCCTTCATGCGCATTTTTGATTAGTTGATGTACTGAAGTAAAGACACTTTAGTGTCGTTCTAGTTTGCAGGTGGCTGCTTGTGGTGATTATTATGCTTTGCTACTTTTATTTTAGTATTCTATTACTGCATGCAATTCCTTGAAAACACAAAAGGCAAAAAATATTTAAAGTTCTCCAAGTGAAGACAGAATAGAAAGGATTGCTGGCAAGATGAGCACGTCATTGATGATCACTACTAGTTACTCAACATCTGAACCTCAGATCTTTTTTTCCGCTGAACATCCTATGATCCATACACACTTCTCAATGATGTATGCATCGCTTACTGTGAGCATGGTTTTCTTTTCTTAAGATTGCATTCCTAGTTCCTATAGTGGTCTGCTGCTAAGATTTCCCTCTTTTAGTAGCTATAGCCTGAAAGATTGAAGATGCCTTAATCTTTACACAAACATCTACTTATCTTGTTAACATTACAATTTACAAGTGATGAGTTACTTAAGAATGATTTAGATATTTGTGGTTAGATTTGGTATTGGGCAATTGGTTGGAGCGGGATAAAACTGTCCCTTTTGCACTAAGAAAATGTAGCAACAGCGAAAATTGAGCGTTCTTATCTCAACCCTTTCTTGTAGCCAAAGTATTTACCGGTTCTCCAGGAAACTGTGTTGGTCTAGCAGAAACCATTAGAGGGTTTCAATTGATCTTTTGGAGAATTAGATGGTCTTCCTAATCAGGCCTTTTATTTGGTAGGTAATATTGATGAAGCTACGCATGAAGGCTATGAATATAGAACGAACTTATCAATTTATTGCTTTGGCTTTTCCACTATTATCACTGTGAAACAGGCTTGCATAATTCACAATAGAACAAATGCTTTTCTGTAAATCTGGAACGCCTTCGCTGCTCAATAAGTTCTAGATGCAAGAAGCGCTCACATTGCTTTCACTGCTGCCTAAGATAATTTAGGTGGCCCAACCATAATTGCAAAGTCTGAAATTTAAATTGAATTCAGACAAAGCTATAACTACAATGAAAGAATTGTAGCACGAAAATATACCAAAAGTTTCACATTGTATAGATGTGATTGCGGATGTGATCACATTCACAATCACATGCAGCGGAATAAAGTAAAAAGAAACAAGACACACGTTGTAAAAATTATCTACAAGCAAACTAGCTTGTGGATGTGCCAATATGGCGAAACTTTTCACTAGTAAAATCGTTTGATTTCGTATACAAAGCATACTAAAATCAACTAGTAGAAAATCTATGAAAACTCCTATCTGAGTAAATCGATCTATGTGATACAACTCATCCAACAATAGACATGTATGGACTTTGTTTATCACAATACAAAAAGCTATGGATGAAAAAGCTAACAATCACAAATCGCAGTTTGGATGTAGTCACATTCGAGATCGCATTCAAGATGCAGTGAAGTTTCTTGTGCTTGAATGACTCTAAACTCTCTCAATACTCTTGTATCTCTGGTATCTTTCTTGTATATTGATTACGCACGTCCTCTTCTCTTATATAGGCGCCCAAGTCCTTCAAAGAGTCCTAATAAACATGGAAAGAAAATATATGCAAATATATGACAAGTATATCACATATGTTAGGAAACAAGATAAGAATCAAATAGTCTAATATATCTATACCATATCAATATGAGATCTTTCCTAATCTATTTACAACTCAATCTTACCATAAGTCTAGAAAGGCAAAACAAATTAAAACACAATCATTTATTTTTGGAAATTGTTTTGGCGCCCAAAAATGTACGCCTTAACATACAATATTCATTCGAGGTATCATTGATTGCTACATGTAGATGTTTTCCTCCTTGTCCGCATCTCTATTTTGTATTGGTATATTCTATATATTTTGTACTTTTACTTGTAGTTTAATATTTAACTAAATTTGTATGTTTTTTTTTCATTTGTATAAAAAATGTGGGCAATGTGAGCGAGTATCGCATCTTTGGAGGACAGATCTCAGGAATCATGTAAATGTTGCTAATTTAAGTGTGGTTGATCTCTTAGCTTGATCCTCATGGAAACCAATGCATATGCGAGCTCTTGAACATATTGACCGCACACAAAGAAAGGTGTACGATCGAAATGAGAATCCATTGCATCCGATTATAAAAGCCGGAATATGTCACGTTCATCTTGGACATCCGGAGAAAGCGAGAGGTTTGTCCACATCGTGAATCGCCAATTGCTAACAATAATTGATAACACCCAAAAATTACCTCTTCCCGCCGATCACCTTTCGCATTTTGAAACCACCACGAAACCTCGCACAAAGGGGGGTAGGAGGGGGGCTCACGTGCACCTCTCTCCGATGCTTAAGTCGATTTGAGAAGGAAAACAAGCTAGAGAGAGAAAAAGCAATGTAACAGTAAAAATGAGATTAGGTTAAAATGAACCTGGGCTTGGGCCTTTTATACCTTAGCTCGGATTAGGTTTCAGTAAAATCCAGGGATTAAGTTACAATTTGGTGTCGAGTCATCATTAGATTAAGATCGGATCTCATTAAAAACCCTAATTTTACGCTGTAATACCGGACCTCCGATCTCTCGAACACGTCGGCTCTTTGTGTTGATCCAACCTTTTAAATCGGAGGCATCTCCAAGTTTATACATCTTATAGGCCGAGCCGACCTATTCTTCCAAGTCATGCTCAACTTTGGGCGCGCCACAACAGTCGGCTCAACTACGCTGACTATATACTGGTCGGCTCATCACAACAATTTGAACTTGGGCAGCGGCAGCCCCCAAGTAAATAAGCCTTTATGCGATCTCTGCTTATGCACTCTCCACAGATCGACCCATTATTTAACACAACAAACCACCCAAGTATGGGCCTCATCATTTCGGCCCAATGATAGGTATCACCAAATCGGTCCAATGTCTTGGGGCCTATCAGTCGACCCAATGTCTTCGTCCTATCGGTCGGCCAGGACCATCATCCGCCCTTATCAATTCCTCCCCAACTATGGATTGGTTCGCACCTCAACCATAGTTGCTTATAAAGCCGAACCGACCTAACATTTAGGGTTTGTGCTTTTCACTTTCCCGCCGACTCTTGGCTTTTTAAATTCTGCCGCCCTTTGGCCTTTCGAGTACCGACACGCGGATTTGATTGATTAGACATCATTTTCGGCTTCCCGACGCTCGTAGACCGTCCACTAATCTCTCGAAAATCGGCGCACCCTTGTCTTCTTTCTCCCCTTATAAAAGTCATCTTCCTCCTCCATTTCTCACTTTCCCACACTTGAGTTTGGAGCGCCCCTTCCCAAAGACACTCTTCTTCTCCTGAAATTCTCCGGACTCGATAGCTTCCAGTTCCACATCCCGCACTACTTTCTTCCTTCAACCTCATATTTATATCCATGTAAGTGACCCTTTCCCTTCCGGTGTTTCTTTCCTTTTAATATGGCATCCTCTTTCCTCTCATTCAACACCGTCGGACGCGGTTGTCGCCGACTTAGAACGGTGGCGATGACGACAGACTCTGTCCCTCCGCCAGCTTTCCTCTCACCGGTGTCCGCCCATCGGACCGGAGCGACGCGAACCCAGCTCCGATTCGGTCGCGACTCGACATGATAGAGATCCGAGCTCCGTGCTCAGGTCCCTTACTCGTATATCCACATGATTTTAAGGGGACCACCTTATCCCCAATCTTCAAACCCTTAAAAGAACCGCCCAAATTCGTCCTCTTTCAAACTCTATCTTCCTAGCGACTCGACCGACCTAATCGACCTCCACCTAACGCCTATCTTCTTCGTAGGTCGGGATAGAGGGCGGCCTCCGATTTCCCATCCATCCATTCATGGGTGGGGTATCCGAGTTCTCCGGGTACCCTTAAATCAACTAGCCCCGAACTCCTTCCGTATCTGGCAGAATGGGCTTCATTATTTTGACCAAGTATTTAGACATAGAACCCACTTTAGATGCATTTTTCGCCTCTATTCCGGATAAAGAGCTCAAACACCAGTGGTTTTTCTACATCACCTCCCGAGGTGATGCTCAATTTTTAAGCAAGTATCCTTCCTCCAATAAAGTGCGGAAGGACAAATATTTTTTCATTTCCTCCCCGAGCTTGGGGTTCCCTATTGCTTGGACTGGACCCTTCCACTTCAACGCAAACACAACCACAGAGATCGGTCTCCCGACCTCCGGCTCGGATAAATAAACTCACTTTGGTTAAATATGACCTCTCTCGCCTTATAACCCCTTCTCTTTTACTTCTTTGAAATTTGAGCCCCATCGTGGCTCCTTACTTGCGACACTTGGTAATTGTCTTTTTGCGATTGATCTATTTTACTCTTTATTCATTGGCTAATGTTTCTTCTTTGTGCGAGATATGTTCATGGCACGGATGGTCGCGAGCTAGATGATGAGGAGCAAGTCTCGCTTGCTCCTGGCTCACAACCTCCTTCATCCGATCTTTGCGCTCCACGCCCGAGGTCGGCCTCCTCCACTTCGGGCGACGACACCATGCGCAGCTGATGATGGCCGATCTTCGCCCAGAGCTCAACCTTCTATCCGACCTCCTCCTTCAAAGAGTGGCATTTGTTGCACTGTGGGAGCTACCAAGAGGACGAAGAACACCCCACCTCCCGCCGCTCTCTCTCTCGCACTCCCATTCACACGCCCAACCAAACCTTTCTTCACTGGCAATTCCATCGAAGAACACCGATGGAACCTTTGCCATCCAATATATTCGCGTTGCCGAACCCGACCAGAACCGCCGTGGAGAAGCTCGGCGATCTTTGGTGGTGACTTCATTCTCGCTTTCAACCAATCGAGCCGATGCACAATTCATTGACCGATCTCCCGAGCTCGGGTTGGCTCAAGCCGACCCTTCCCAATCTTGCCGAGCTCAACAATTCCGAAGGAAGTCGTCCGGCTCTTCCATAGTTCAGGCCGTTCGGGAGAGGGTGAAGCAAGTTCTTCCTAAGCTCCAAGGAATTTATCGAGTTCTCTCGTATCCGCCATGGAGTACTATGGCTTTGCTTTTGACCGGCCGAGCTTCAACTCGGGAACGCGGTATCACTACCGAGCCCTTCGATCGCCGAGGTCCCAGGCGGTTCCGCCCCGATCCCAAAGGCCTTCGATTTTCTCGACGAAAGGCGGAGCGTCTCAACCTCGCTCTGTGGAGGAGTTCATAGAATCTTATCGCTCCTTTTATCCTCCACCTGCCTCCGGCTCGGCCGATCCTTCGCAAGCTCCTGGATCTCAGTCCTCCTCTCAGCTTCCTGCAGGTCAAGTTCAGGATATCCCGGATGACGATCCTGAACTCGCTCTCATAGACGATGTGACCATCTCCATGGATGACCTGAACACCGAGAATGTTCCCCCTACTACTTAGGAGTTCAGTTCTGCTTTTGTAATTTTCTATCATGTACTTGTACTTATTTTGAATGATCAATAAAGTTTCTTCGCACTTTCATTTCTCGATCTCTTGTCTATTATTCTTGTAATATATATATATATATATATATATATATATTTTTTTTTTTTTTTAAAAGTATTAGCATATCGTGCTCTCGTGGCCCCAGTATTTGGAGACTAGCTCGAGTGAGCTCCAAATACTTGCCGGTCTCCGGAGGAAGGCGGCTCGAGCCGAGCTCTGCGTGGCCTCGTGGCCCCCAGTATTTGGAGACTAGCTCGGTGCCGAGCTCCAAATACTTGTCTTCTTCAAGGAAGGTGGCTCGAGCCGAGCTCCTCAAGATGGCCTCGTGGCCCCAGTATTTGGAGACTAGCTCGGTGAGCTCCAAATACTTGTCGATTCTTCAAAGGAAGGCGGCTCGAGCCGAGCTCCTTCCCAAGTATGGCCTCGTGGCCCCAAGAATTTGGAGACTAGCTCGAGCCGAGCTCCAAATACTTGTCGTCTTCATAGGGAGGTGGCTCGAGCCGAGCTCTGCGCATGGCCTCGCGCCCCAAGTATTTGGAGACTAGCTCGAGTGAGCTCAAATACTTGTCGTCTTCATAGGAAGGCGGCTCGAGCCGAGCTCTGCATGGCCTCGTGGCCCCAAGTATTTGGAGACTAGCTCGAGCCGAGCTCCAAATACTTGTCGATCTTCATAGGAAGTCGGCTCGAGCCGAGCTCTGCACGGCCTCGTGCCCCAAGTATTTGGAGACTAGCTCGAGTGAGCTCCAAATACTTGTCGATCTTCATAGGAAGGTGGCTCGAGCCGAGCTCGCATGGCTCGTGGCCCCAAGTATTTGGAGACTAGCTCGAGCCGAGCTCCAAATACTTGTCGTCTTCATAGGAAGGCGGCTCGAGCCGAGCTCTGCATGGCCTCGTGGCCCCAAGTATTTGAGACTAGCTCGAGCCGAGCTCCAAATACTTGTCGATCTTCATAGGAAGGCGGCTCGAGCCGAGCTCTGCATGGCTCGTGGCCCCAAGTATTTGGAGACTAGCTGAGGTGAGCTCCAAATACTTGTCATTTTTAATCGTTTCCACTTTCCGAACTCATAATGTGTAGAGCGTATCATTTCATTCAAAACGAGTAGATTGATTACATCAAATATTTCTACTCTAGGAATGATATTTCTTCAAATTGCAGAATCGTTCCACGCCCGGAGCTTTAGTCCTCCGATCTCTTCCACTCATACGCACACCTCCCCGCCAACACCTTTACTACCCGAAGTGGCCCTTCCATTCGCATCCATTTCCCCTGTTTTTTTGCCGCATCCGACCTTCTTAAAACCAAATCGCCGATCCGAAAGGCCCTTTTCTTTACTTTCTTGTCATAAGTCGCTTTGATCCTTCCTCGTGTCTTTTCCATCTCGCAAAAATGCCATCTCCTTTTCTCATTTATCATATCCACGCCTCTCGGGTCAATGACCCATTAATATTTTCATCAAAATTCGACTCGATGTGTTTCCATCCCGATCTCGCAGATGATCGCATCCATGCCATACACCAAATCGACTGAGCCTCACGGTGGCCTCGCCGGATTAGTTCGATAAGCCCACAAGACCGAACCGAGCTCTCGAACCCATGCCCTCCCGCCTTTTCAAGCCGAAGCTTTCAACCTCGACAAGAATCTCGTTAGTTACCTCCACTTGTCCATTAGCTGCTGGTGCGCCATCAAGTGAAGTTTTGCTTGATCTTCATTTCCTCACACCAAGCTCGGATTTTCGCCCGCGAATGCCAGTGCGCCCCATTGTTCGATATCAAGGCGAGGCACTCCATACCGACACACAATTATGTTTTGCCAAATAAATTTCATCATTTGCATCCTCATTTATCTTAGCAAGGGTTCGCTCCACCCACTTGCTAAAATAGTCGATTGCCACAATCAAGAATTTTCTCGACTGAAGCCGAGGGAAGGGACCCACGATGTCAATTCCCATTTTGCAAATGGACATGCCGAGCTCATCGTCATGAGTTTCTCGTAGGCCGATGTACCAAAGGTGCATGGATCGACATTTTTCGCATGCTCTCACCAACTTTTTCGCTTCCTCTCTCGGGTAAGGCCAAAAATACCCGGCCCTAAGGACTTTTTTCATCAAAATTCTTGCTCCCATGTGGTTCCCACAACAACCTTCATGTATCTCTCTCGAGCACATATGTACCTTCTTCTCCACTCAAACACCTCAAGAAAGGCGTAGAGAAGCCTCTCTTATATAACTTATCTCCGATGATGCAAAAACGTGTCGCCCGAATTTTGGTCGAGCGCTTCACGCCTACCGTTGGTAAGATCCCTCTTTTAAGTAAGCTATGATAGCCGCCTCCAATCCTCCTTCTCTCAATCTCTCCGACTTCCAATCCAAGTGCCGTCTCTTTTGCTATCAAAAGTGTGATCTGCTTAGCTTGATTCTCCAATGCCGAAGGGCGATTTTGCGAGAAAATCCGCTCGACCATTTTCTTCCCGCGGTGACTGACGACATATCTTGATTTCTTTCACCCTTCTTTTCTAAAGCTCGATATGCTTCAACATACCTCTTCATCCTTTCTTCCCTTACCTCGAACTCTCCCATAATTTGTTTATGGGAGCCGAGAGTCCATGTAAATTACCATCCTAATGACCCCCATCTCTCAATGGCCATTTGCATTCTCTCGATGAATGCTTCATACTCTGCCTCATTGTTAGATAGCTTGAACTCTAACTCACAAAGAAAGTCATTTTCGATCCTTGCGGGCTGATCAAAACAATACCAAGACCACATCCCGAACTCCCTACCGAACCATCCACATAAATCACCCAAGCTCCTTCATGCTATCATCTCTAGTTGATTCTTGAACAAAATCCGCCAAAGCCTCGAGCTTTAATGGCGATCGTTCTCAAATCAATATCATACTCACTCATTTCGATAGCCCACTTCACTAACCTCCCCGCTACCTCGGGTTTACTCATCACATTTTCAACGGAGATTAGTTCGAACGATTACCTTATGCGAAAGGAAATACGGCCGAAGTCTCCTCGCATCACCACAATGCCAAACCCGCCTTCTCTATCTCAAAGATATCGCAGCTCGGCGTTCTCAAAACTTGCGACATAGTACACGGCCTCGAACCGATCTCTCCTCCTCGATCAAGACCGTCTTAACCCTTGCTCCCTACCGAAAGATAGAGGTATAAGGGCTCCCCTGTGCAACGGTTTAGTTAGCAATGATAGATCTCGCAAGTAATTTTTCAAGTCCTCGAAAGCCTTTTGGCACTCTTCATCCCAAACAAACTTTTGGCTTTCCTCAAGACCTTAAAAAGGGCAAACTTTCTCTCTGCAAGGCGTGAAATAAAGCGATTCAATCTTGCCGGCCGACTGCTAAACATCTTTGCACATCTTTGGCATCCCGAGGTGGTGCCATCTCTCTAATAATACGACCTTTTCCCGGGTTGGCCTCTATTCCTTTCTCCGTAACCATGTACCAGAAACTTTCCCGACTCCGACCCCAAAGGCACACTTCTTGGGGTTCGGCTTCATCCTATACTTCCTCGGGTGTCAAATGTTTCGGCCAGTCATGCACATGATCTCTGACTTTTATACTTTTGACCAACATATCGCCTACGTACACCTCCTCCATGTTCTCGCGAGCCGCTGCTCCCCAAACATCTTATCCACCAACCTCGATATGTGGCTCCGCATTCTTTAATCCGACGGCATTACTACATAGCGAGAATGTACCAAAAGAGGTGGTAAAGCATACCCTTTTTTGGTCTTCTTCTTCTTTGACCTGGTGATATCCCCTGTGATGCATCCATCATGCTGTTAGCGATTCACATCCCGACGTCGAATCCCATCAATCAATTCGAGGCAATGGGTAATAATCTTTTGGGCAAGCACGATTCAAATCCCTAAAGTCCACACACACGCGCCAATCGTCCTCCGTTTTTGGAACCAATCGCATTAGATAGCCGTTCGGGAATCGATTTCTTTAATGTGCCCTGCTTTCAACAACTTTTGCACCTCCGCCCCTAATTATAGCATCCTTCTTAGGACCGAAGTTCTCTTCTTTTGCACGGCTTATATGATGGATTAACATTAAGCCTATGTTCGGCGATGCTTGGATCTATCCCCACCAGGTCTTCATTTGTCAAGCAAATACATCCACATTACTCCTTAAAAACTCCACCAGCTCATCCTCAATGCGTCCCAAGAACTCCTTCCCTACCTTAGTGACCTTATCAGGGTCACCTGGTACTAGCTCGACCATCATCATTTCATCATTCAATTTGGACATGCTCCACCGGTTCGTCAACCTAACCAACTTGTCTTTGTTTCTATCATCATCAAAAGCACTCCCCTTTCTCGCCTTCCGAATACTTTCTATGTACAATCTTCTAGCCATATATCGATCACCATCGACTTCCCTACTTTCTCTCCCACGGAAATTTCATTTTTAGATGGTATACCGACACCATTGCTTGGAAGGCATTTAGTGCGGTCTACCCAACATGACATTATAAGAGGGCGTGTGCCTCGACTATCAAAAATCGAATCATTCTAGCAGTTTTTTACGACAGCTCTTACCCAAAGAGACAGTAAAGTAATCATACCTATTGGTTGGATCATTCCCCAAAGAAATCGACCAACGCCGTGTCCTTTTGTCTCAAGCCGACTTGGAGGTCCATCTTCTTATAGCAATCATAGAATAGAATATCCGCCGAGCTCCCAAAAGATCGACAAATACCGCCGCACATCATAATTAGAGATCGTCATTTGTGATCACAAGGGCATCGGCTGTGAGGTGTCACAATACCCCCGCAATCCTCCTGGTCCAATTGGATATTCGCCTTGACCGACTGTTCCACCTTCAATCGCTCTTGCACCCGATCTGTCTTGCCGCTCTCACATAATTTTTCCGAGCTCGCCTCGAATCTCCTTCCTTCCGCCCTCCAACAATCATTCGAATGACCTCACGCCGAGGTGGGGCGGAGGGTGGAGGTAGTTCCTCCCTCTCCCCCTACGCTCCGGCCTCCGTCGAGGTTGATGATATCTCGGTTATCCTCTTATATTCCCTTTTTTTCTCCTTTTTGTCAATGTACACAAATTCCCGAGGTGACTGCTTGAATGAGTAGTTCGATCTCATCCTCGGGTGTGTGCACCGATCATTTGTGTGCCCATACTCATTGTGAAATCTACAAAATTCCTTACATTTCGCCTTTATGGTGCCTCTGCGTGCGCTTTGGCCATCTCGGTCGGGATGCCTCTCAATAGCTACAAAGCACTTCGCCCCGAGGAACACCCAAAGGCGTATACTTCTCAAACCTCGGCCTTCCCCCATTGCCTCGGACACTCGGCTTCTTCCGAGGTACTTTGTCTTCCCGATCTTCCCTCCGCTCTCTCTTCTCTTCTCTCCTTCCTCTCTTTTCATTTTCCTCGCCTCTTCCAAGTTTATATATTTTTCCGCCCGAGCTAATGACTCGTCGAATGTCTTAGCGAGCTCTATCACTAATGATTCAAAGAACTCCCCATCCTCGGCCCCGAGCTAGGGCATTAGCCAGAATTTCTGGACTAGCCGACGGCACCTCCAACTTTGCGTAAACCTCGGATATAGCTCAAGTCCTTCCCCTTCTCTCGCTTGATACTAAACAGGTCGTGGCGCGCTTTTGGTACTTACGCAACTCGTAAACCGATTAAGGAAAGCCGAGTCAAGTCATCAAAGTTCCGAATGGAGCAGGGCAAGTCTGGCTAAACCATTTCTTTGCCGAGCCGATTTCGTCAAGGTGGTAGGAAAAACTCTACACATCACGCCGTCCGTGAATCGTGCAAGAGAGAGCGCGTTCAAACGGGCAAAGATGATCCCACGGACCGTGGTACCATCATATTCAAGCTCGGAGCTCGGTGATGGTAGGAAGCTCGTCGCCATCACCTCTTCCGAGAAGCGGCGTCCCCGCCTCACCCGAATCGCCGCCGCTCCCGGTACTCCGGCCCCCCTCCGACGAATATCTCGCACCTCACGGTGAAGGTCATCCATCCGATTCGACCAATCTTGGTCGTCGTGAAGACACATGCTCCGCCCTTGATGAATGTACTTCCTCCGCCATAGTCGCCGCCGACCTCTTTTTCTCCTACCTCCGGAGGGACCACAGGAGGGGGGACCACCGGAGGAGGAGGGACCACCGGAGGGGGACCACCGTGGAGCGGTGGTGAAGCATCTCCTCAGCGTCGCTCCACCGTCGCTCCCGACTCTAGTGATGAACCCAATTGTTCAAAGAACATTGGACTCAAATCTATACTCCCCATACATAGCGTCTGTCCATCTACTCGTCCTCTGCACCACGCCTCCGCCATTCACCGGGGTGGTGGGGCGGAGGTGGAACATCCTCCTGCGTGACTACGCCCGGAGTATCTCCCGGCGCGCACGGTTCAAAATCATCTTCCAAACTCCTCCTAACCTCCTCCATAGCCAAAACTCGAATCTCACGTCTCGCTCAATAGTTCCACAGATTTGGCGCCACTTGATAACACCCAAAAATTACCTCTTCCCGCCGATCACCTTTCCAGCATTTAAACCACCACGAAACTCGCACAAAAGTGGGGTAGGAGGGGCTCCGCGCACCCTCTCCGATGCTTAAGTCGATTTGAGAAGGAAAACAAGCTTAGAGAGAGAAAAAGCAATGTAACAAAGTAAAAATGAGATTAGGTTAAAATGAACTGGGCTTGGGCCTTTTATACCTTAGCTCGGATTAGGGTTTCCGTAAAACCGGATTCCGTTACAATTTGGTGTCGTAGTCATCATTAGATTAAGATCGGATCTCATTAAAAACCCTAATTTTACGCCTGTAATACTGCACCTCCGATCTCTCGAACACGTCGGCTCTTTGTGTTGATCCAACCTTTTAAATCGACAAGGCATCTCCAAGTTTATACATCTTATAGCCGAGCCGACCTATTCTTCCGAAGTCATGCTCAACTTTAAGGCGTCCACAACAGTCGGCTCAACTACGCCGACTATATACAGGTCGGCTCATCACAACAATTTGAACTTGGGCCTTGACAGCGCCCAAGTAAATAAGCCTTTATGCCAATCTCCTCGCTATAAGCCTCCACAGATCACCCATTATTTAACACAACAAACCACCCTAAGCTATGGGCCTCATCATTTCGGTCCAATGATAGGTATCACCAAATCGGTCCAATGTCTTGGGCCTATCAGGTCGATCCAATGTCTTGGTCCTATCAGTCGGCCCGGACCATCATCTGCCCTTATCAATAATCTTGGTCTAGTTTTGCTTACTGTCTGAAAGTAAGCGTAGTTTAAATTATCTTTCTAAATCATTCAAAGGAGATACAGTTGGTATTAAGTTTTTGTGAATCTGTGTTGAGGCATATTTATCTGAGCGGTTCATATGGTTGAAATGTGTCTATGCCTCTGCTTAATGTTGTCAATACATGTGCATTCGTGTCTATCTATGGGGATATGTGTTAAGAAGGGCCAAAATTACTTTTGTGGGGAAGAAATCAGGTTTTACAGAGATGCAAAAGTCAAAAATAACAAGAACCTATATAACATGAGTTAATGGTACCACCAATATATTTTTTCCTCTTATATATATTTTTGACCAATTAATCTTCTTCCCATCCACATATGTATTTGTTTTCTTAAATGTTCATTTGGAGGCATATGAGATTCAATGTAACCACTAAAACAAAAGGCAACCACAACACACAAATCCATCTTTTGTTCAGCTAACCGATTTGATGATGCAGTAACATCACCGGCCAGTCTTTTATGTTTTTGGTATATGACTCATTTGGTTCTTCTCTTTTGATCCTCTTGTTAATCTTAAATGGCATTGGTTTTGGATCATGTAGTTAAGTTCTCTATGTTTTTGACTTTATTATATGTAGGTGTTTTTGTTATTTATGAATTTATTCTTGAAATGTGTTACGTACTCTTCTCTCCTGCCCTTTTCTGGTTTTATGGGAAGCTACAAGTTCATATGCCATATGTGCCTGGGATGTCAACCAGCCTAAAGTTTTTTGTTTTCTTGTGTGTCTGTTTTTCGTTTCTTTTTTTTTCAGTAACTTTGTATTTTTTGCAATTTAAACCAGTGCCAGTTTTCACTTGTTTGGTAAAGTTTATTTCTGCATGAGCTAGTTCATAACTTATTGCATTTAATTGAGACAGTTCATCTGCAATATTTTCTTATGGAAAAAAGTTAAGAGCAGTAAGGAATTTTTTATTATTTATCTATTATTTATCAATATTCTGGACTAAGTTGGAGAGTCCAATGCATTTAATTTTCAGACCATATTTTCAGTTTTAAGCCTTGCTTATCTTATCCTTGTATGCTTATTTACATTTTCCTCTTCCCGAACTGTATTTGGCTTTCCGTTGAATCCTTTTTTTTCACTGATTGTTCGCTAAAATTGTTTCACAGGCTTACTTCAATGTTTTGAAACCAGAGAATGCATCTACTCATCCTCACTTAATCATTGATGTTGCGGACTCGCTGACGACTGTTGGTCATTATGAATCAGCATTGAAATACTATATGATGTTAGAAGAAGATATGGAGAAGTATAATGTAAGGAATGCTAAATATACTGCTGAAAGTTTTTTCCTATTGAATTGGACACAGCAGAAATACTTCAGCGAAATATTTCTAGCACTTGAATGCTACTAAAAGTTGACCTTTCATTCAACTTCAATATGTATTTAGGGTTATCTGCATTTGAAAATTGCGAGGTGTTATGTTTCTATGAGGAAAAGAACACAGGCGATTGAATATTATTTCAAAGGTAAATAAAAAAATTCCGAAGCATGTGTCTGCTTGAAAATGTGTGTGAATAAGTTTATAATTTACTTCTGTGATTTATTTTGTAAACCTTTCTTCCTTGTAGTTCAAATTTCTGACCATCTTTATTTCTTGTAGCTGTTGAAAAACTTGGAGATAGTGTTGATGCTCGGTTGACGCTATCTTCTCTTCTTCTTGAAGAAAATAGAGACGATGAAGCCATTTCTGTGCTTTCTCCTCCAGTAGAGTCAGGTATCCATGCCCTTGTCGAATTACTTGAAATGTCCTTTTGCTGTTCCGAACTTTCTTAACATATGCTGTCTTTTATCCTCAGAATCAAATCTTGACACAAAACCTGATGCTGGTAAATTATGGTGGCGTAGTGGGAAGATAAAGTTAAAGCTTTCCCAAATTTATAAAGCCAAAGGGTCATTTGAAGCTTTTGTGGATGCTTTGTTTCCCGTAATTCGTGAGACATTGTTTCTCGAAACTGTCAAAGAAAAGGTAATTTGATATTACACCATCTTCTCTATCTCTCTCCCATTCTACTGTCCCCTACCCTTCCCTGGTCTACTTATTTCAGCATTCCGTAACATGTATGAAAATTCTGTGTTAAATATAATGGTTTTTTTTTTTTTTGAGAATAAATATAATGGTTTCTTGAACCAACTAAAAGGTGTAAATAGCACAAATCTTGCCGTTTATGTTGCTCATATATAACAATTTTGGTGCACTGGTAATGCAAACATGACACCCTATCGCAGAGCACTCCAGTGAAGCATCATCGTTCTGAAAAATTAATTTTTTTTTAATTAACAAGGCCAAGAAATATTCAATATACGCTTATAGCACATCCGTTACAAATTTAGCTTCAATGCTCTGTCCAAAACACAAATTTGCTATATCCCTAACTATGCGGGTAAAATGACAATCTTCCAAAAACTATCATCTCCAAAGCGAAAATTCAATCTAAGAAAAGATCTTTACTACTTATTTCCTGCTCCATCTACTCATAATGGAGGCCTTGAGCCACCAACTATATATCCATATGAATGACTTGAGAGGACAATGTAGGAGTTTCTGATCTTGACAACATAAGGGGATAGTGATTTCTGATGTACAGAGAAGTCAGCAATCAAATAGGAGTTTGCAATTTTTACTAGGACATACAATTGCCTGAAGAATCTAGCAAAATTACCTAGTATAGGCTAACAAGGAAAATAATTTTGAAGGGATTAAGTTTCTGTCAATGGTAGAAACAAATTGGGACATTCTTAAGGGGCAACAGGCTATATAACATAGCATACGTAGTATAGAAAGGAGTATGAATCTTCCAAGGTCCTTCCCAGCACATGAGAAACCCATTATTGACTGTAGGCTCAAAGGATGGAAGATATATCAACTTTATATGAAAAGAGAGCTTTCATGGGCTCGTTTAATTCCCCGATTGATTCCATATAAGGTTCCTTAATGTGTCCCACATAACGATGAAATCTGGCTCATTCTCTGCTCTGCAAAGCATAAATTTCTTAAGTGGGGTTACTCATTAATTTTGATGCCCTAGATAAACCAAGCTCTCTGTTTTGTATGTCCGGCTAGATATACCATGTTACAACCCCTCGCTTAAGTTTCGGTTGTTTCATGTGCTCATTGTTCTCTTTGATGTTCATGATGAATATCAATTATCGTACTTATTTCTTGTTGTGCAATGAAAAACTGCAGTATAATTGTTAAATTCGGGGGGACTTGGTATGGTCCCACACATGAAATGTACCCAATATGGGGAAGAGAGCCCAAGCCCACCAAGTGAGGTTCCATCCTAAAACCAATTGGTGATAGGAGGAGTAGCTTACTTGGCTTATAAAGTGGACTCTCTTCCCTTAATCAATCAATGTGGGACAACTCACAAGTGACATATCTCAACACGCCCCCCTCACTTGTGAGTCCTTCGTTAATCCATTAATCATTTAATTATCATTACAGGATCCACCATGCTCAATCACATCATGTGATACGACCCACCTCGGGCCGAGCATGAGCCTGCTCTGATACCATGTTAAATTCGGGGGACTTGGTATGGTCCCACACATGAAACGCATTTCCTAATATGGGGAAGAGAGCCCAAGCCCACCAAGTGAGGTTCCATCCTAAAACCAATTGGTGATAGGAGGAGTAGCTTACTTGGCTTATAAAGTGGACTCTATTCCCTTAATCAATCAATGTGGGACAACTCACAAGTGACATATCTCAACAATAATAATAGATAAGTGTGTATTTATGCAAAAAACATGCTGATTTGTGTCACTTTCATTTTATAAGTAGCTGAAAATTTTGTGAAAGAGTTAGTTCATCCATTTAATATCTCCTTTTGCTTTCCAAACCTTCTATTTGTGGAATCAGGTTAAAGTGCGTCGACGACTGTCTATAAGTGTCCTATCACAAAGGGTGAAAGTGCTAGACGATCATCAAACTGATTTAGGTCTGTGATCTTCTGCTGCTCTGTGAGTATTTTATGTATGTTCCTTTTGCATTTGAAGTCTTAAATAGTTTTTAGTTTGGCAAATAACCTTGCTCATCCAATGCAAGTAAGTTTGGCAGGGAATGACTTCTATATACCTACATCCTGATTTGCGAGTATAGATTTGTCAATTCAACTATTCTGAATCCTTCATAAGGAATATTGTGACTTATAACAAGAAGGTTTTCACCATATTCATTTGGTTGCTTGCAAATTTGACTGCAAAAATCCGCATGATACTCTCAACCTCTCTTGACACATGTAAATAAGTATTGTATACGTTTTGTTATAGCTTAACATCACGGGTGATGGATTATCCAATGCTTTTTCATGATTTTCAGATAACTATTATACATGCAACTATGTTATGGTCCATATCGTTTGTACTTATATAGAAATCTAGTATCTGGTATTTCAAATTTAAGTAATTACGTTATATTGATTCGATACATAGAAATAAGTTCTGCAATTTCATACAATTATTTCCACAAAGTATAATATATATACATATATATTTTTGAAAGTTATAAGGCACATGATTGAATCGTTTCTTGAAAAAGGGAATTTGTTAATCAAGGGAAATATGTATTCTGACTACCAAAAAAGGAATTTGTATTGTGTCTCCATGCCCTTATTCCTAAATCTAATCCTGCCAGACAATATATGGAATTGAATTATAAGTACCAAAATATCTGACAATCAGATTCTGTATGGTAGATTCCTTTATTGCAAAAGAACAGGCATTCTTGGCACCCAATTACAAGATGCTTCGAAACCTGTACCTGCTTGGAGAAGCTGTAAAATGTTTCTGATTTCTTAAGTTTGTCTTGGAAATAGGTTGCTTTTATTTTGTAGTAAAACGAAAGCTTCTGTGAGAAGATACACAAACTTAAATAAAATGACATGGTCTAAATACAAATACAACTCTTGCATCATGTTAAATTGATGTTAATTATGCCTTAACCCACAATCCTGGAAAAAAATGAATTCCAAAGGCAAAATTGGGAAAATAATTCTCTTCCAAAACACTCTAAATTCCAAGTTGCATTTTGTGTCTCTGCTTATGATTATTTTATCTTTTTATGAATTTTATATTATGCTTTCATACGTGTTTTAGTAGGATAGGCCACATCCTGGAGTTGCTACCTAAAGCATTTCATATTAATTCTTCGATGATACCCTTCTCAAATTTGTGATGTTGAAGTTGTAGTATGGATAAACTTGTCACATACAATTACTTTGAAACTTGAGATATCCGGATAGGACCATTCAACAAATTTATTTGCAGATGAGTCAAAAAGGGTACCACATAAAAAATATATATAATCATTCACATTGTGCACCATTTACTTTATGAGACTTCGGTCTTTTAGATGTTGGAGATAATGAAGGCCCTATTTTGGTAAAAAGAGTACATGGAAAAACGTAGTAGTAGGAATGTGGAGTTTGATTTTGTGAGAAGTGTAAAGAACATAGTTTATTTTCGTAAAACCAATTAAATTTTGTACCACTTTCAATGTAATTTCCTATTTCTCATAATTATATTGTTTGTATTTGTTTTTCAATCCATTGGTATCACGACCATTGCCTAAGTGGCCCAATTTATTTTTTACATGTTTAAGTTAGTCCATTTTGTTATGATGTACATCGTAACAAGTTCTTGGTTGTCTTCATTCTTGTGTTGATGACAATGTTAGGTCTTGTATGGTTATGTTTCCATGGTCCCTTTCCAGTTTCTAGTGTTTGGAAAATGAATATTGAGAAGTTATTGGTTTTCGTGTGAAAACTGGAATTATGTTTGGATGAATGAATGATAATGAGTTTTATGTATGTATGGAAATGAGATTATGTTTGGTTGAGTAGTTTTGAAGTAGTATTTTATATATATAATAATTTGAAAAGTTGGTAGGAGTTGAATATTTTAATTGAATATATAATATTATATTTCTAGGATTGTAGGTGGTAGGTCCCATTAAATAGATATACTTAAAAATAGTAATATTTTAAATGGATAGAGTTGTTATTAATGGGTCCCGAATGTATAATTGGATGAAAAGATGTGAATAGTGATCGATAAGTGGTGTAGGATAGTGTATAGGGTTGAGAATTGAAATTATTGGTTTGATATGTTTTATGTGAAAAACGAAAAGTGAAAATGATGATTTCCATTGGAAAATTTATAATCAAACATTCCATTTTTATGAATAGTGCCTTTGGAAACATAAACAAACAAGCCTTAGAGGAGCATCGACCTTCGGTCATTGAGACATTATAGATAGGTCGTTACTGAGTACTATTACTCCATTTTTATCAATTTGCCAAAGTTTCATCAAGTTACCATAGTATCCAACCCGACATGCTGTTTAAAATACATATGATTCAAACTTTGTCATCATTGTAAATGTCAAGACCACAACAGAAGCTGCTGTTATGGAACTTAGTTCTAGCTTTAGGAAATGCTTATTTAGTACATGTAGTATGACATTTCCAAGAAAGGGATAATTACAAAAAAACACCTCAGGTTTGGGCTAATTACAAAAAAATCCAGAGGTTTTTGAAAATTACAAAAACCCCTTGAGGTTTGATTCCGTCTTCATTTTCCCCTTTCATAAGCAAAATACCTTTTAAAAATCCCCCTGATACTTATAGAAGTACTACAGTTACCCCCTTAAATTTAAGACAGAATCAAACCCGAGGGCGCTTTTTGTAATTTTGAAACATATCTGGATTTTTTTGTAATTAGACCAAACCTCAGGGTCCCAAAAAGAAACCCAAAAGGAAACTTGTATGATGGAATGTGTTAACTAGTTTGTATCACCCAACTCATTTCACATTGAACATGCTTATACACTTATATACATGCGTGTTTGAGTACTTCATAGTCCATCTATTGGAATAGGTCCAAAGCTTCCAGAGCAAAGAAGTTGCTCCAGAAGAAGACTGCAGTGAGGGAAGCACGAAGAGCTGCAGCATTGGCTGCCGGAATTGATTGGAACAGTGATGATTCAGATAATGAATCTCCCGTAAGGAATAAAAAATGCTATCTGATATTAAGTCAAAACTCTTTACTGTTTTTGGCTCACAAGATTTGACTGGGTTTTCCTGTTTTTCACTTTATATGATGGGTTAAATAACTTGTGCAGCAAGTGTTTCGGGAGCCTCCTTTGCCAGATTTTCTGAAAGAAGAGGGGCATCATCTTTTGATTGTAGATGTGAGTCTCTCTTGCAGATCCCGTCCTTTCTCCTATCATTATTTGTGGGGATAATTACAACCCCCCAGGATTTGGGATAATTACAAAAAAATCCATATATGTTTCACAATTTCAAAATACCCCCTCAGGTTTTATTGTCTTAAATTTAAAGGAGTAACTGTAATATTTCTATAAATGTTAAGGGGATTTTTGAAATGTTTTGTGCTTATGAAGTGGGAAAATGTAATACGGTATCAAACTTCAAGGGTTTTTTTTTGCAATTTTAAAAAATCTATGGATTTTTTTGCAATTAGACCAAACATCAGGGGTGTTTTTGTAATTATCCCTTATTTGTGTGTCCATGCCCGTGTCTTTGTGATTTTGTTTCCTCTTAGTTAGTCTTAACAGGTAGATTCCACCCCCAACTCCCTTCATGTTGCATAGAGTACCAACTTATGTACATTTTAGATAACTAATATTCAATAACTACTGTAAATTATTGAGAATCAATACGAAGTAGTAAACATGCAGATATCATATGTAGATTGCAGACACATTGGCTAAAGAAGAGAAATGACGTAGCCACAATCTTTTCTCCTTGGAAGCAGAAAGATTTTTGCTGAGAATATGCAGATAAAATCATAATTTTTCTAAAAAGAAAATAGAAGAGAAGGAAGAGATGAAAACCATAACAGCCTAGTTCATCTTGCTTTGTATACAAGAGATTAGTAAAGGTGATCATTGTCGTAGTAAAATGTTGATTATTACAATAAAGTTATGACTAATTTAACCCATAGTTTCTGATAAAGCATAATGCTTTATTATGTTTCTATTCATTTTTTTTTCGTTGGGGTTTAGCGCCATCGTGATTTTTTTATTTATGATATGATCTTCTATTTTACTTTGCCTTTGTTGATTTGTCATTCATTTATTAATCATCTCTTACTGAAGAAATTTGCGTACTACTTCCATAGTTATGCAAGTCATTATCCTCATTGCGGAGGTATTGGGAAGCATTAGAGATCATCAATCTCTGCCTGAAGCTAGAATGCAACATATTATCTGTTCAGACAAAGGAGGAGCTTCGGACTCTTGGAGCTCGTAAGTTCGGAACTTTTGAAAGTCTGTTGGTGGTCTCTTTCTTCTTTTCTTTTCTTTTCTTTTTTTTTAAAAAAAAAAGATCCTATTTTTCGGTGAATGCAAGTGATAGTCAGTAAAAGGTCTAAAGCATCTCATGATCTTTTGACTTGTAGAAATATCTTATAATATTGCTGATCCTGCACATGGCTGGGATTGTGTGCGTTACATTGTCAGTCGGCATCCTTACAGCTTTTCTGCCTGGAATTGCTATTTTAAAGGAATATTGAGGTCTGATGCCCCTATTTATGTTGTTACTGTTTCTATGTATTTCATTTTGTCCAATCATGCATTACAGATCCAACATTTAAATATAAAGTTGGATGTTTCTTTGTGCATGAATCATCAATAACGGTGATTGGAGGTCGCCACTTGGATCAAATTGATATACCTAATATATTCTATAAATATATGATTTATGTTTCATTTAATACTTCATATCGTGTTCAGAAAAAAAAATATTTTTCATGACATGGATCTCATGCTTAGTAACAATTTCATTTAGATGTTTGTCTCTTTTATCTCTTCAGAAGAAAGTAAATGACTTAACTGTTACTGCAATAGGAACATTGATCTGGAATCCTGCTACTTGAGTTGTTGGGTGTTGATTTTGCTTTAGCTACTTAATTTCGTCTTATTTGTGTGTAATGTGTGTGTGTGTGACTGTGTGTGTGTGTTTTCTTTCCTTTCCCCAGATAATGTTTACACTTGAAATTCCTGAGACTCTCCATTGTTACATGATACTTTTAATTCACTGAATGCTGTTGAAACCCCCCACCCTAAAAGGAGACAGCAGCAACATATAGGAAATGCCGTCTCCAGAATCCAGCCTTTCTCATGATTTTTCCTCTTCTTATTTCCAATTGTTTGGTTAATTAGGTAAAAAAACTGCTGCATTTAAAACCTAGAGGGAGATTTAGAAGCTGCCCTAGATGGTATTTCCAAATAGGAGCAAACAATGTCTTAATAATTGTGAGTTCAGGGTCACAATAATGATTTTGACGCTAGGTGAGGCACTTGTGCAGTTTTTCCATTGCCTTTGGTGACTTTTAGTTGTAGTTTCTTTTAGTATTTTGCGATAACGGTGGAATTGGTGATCTATGTCTTGTAATTTTGAAATTAGGAGGCTGATTCTTCTCAAAGGCTTTAGGCACTTAATTCTTTTAGGCATCATGAATTGAGCACATATTGTTGGACCCGATGCATATGTTCTTCTGATTTTCATATTTTTCATACATCTTAACCAACTCATGCACCTTTTCTAAGTTTCAAGAGGAAATGTTTATGATGTGATTCATTGAGCATTAGATGAAGAACGGTAATAGTAACGGGTCAACAGTGTTCATGACCTGGACTTCTTAACTCTTCTTTTAGAAATTAATATCATAAGAATTTTTCTTTAAAAAAAAATTAGTTAGAATTTATAAGATCTTTTTATTGGGTTTTCTATCTTGCCCATCCCACATTCGTCTGTTGGCCCACCCCACTATCGTGTCCAGGCTCCCCCACTGGTTGCAACTTTAAAACTTCATGCCCATGCTTATGGCTTTTGATCTATGTCTTGTTTGCATTTTATATTTTGCTTCCTTAAGCTGTTCTTTTACCTACTTTAGGCATAATCGATTATCAAGGCGCAACAAGTTCCTTCACAACATGAGAGTGAAGCACAAAGATTCAGTACCGCCAATTCTGATTACCGCACATCAGTTTACTATGATTAGTCAACATCAAGGAGCTGCTCGAGAATATTTGGAAGCATATAAACTGATGCCTGAAAATCCCTTGATCAATCTTTGTGTGGGTATGCATCTTTGCCTCTTAGAGTTAAAATTAAAGCTGGAGAAAGTAAAATTTTGATATTGCTTATGCTTGATGAAGAAAATAAGTGCATTGCATTCCCTTTTTCTTTTTAAGGTACTGCCTTGGTAAACTTGGCCCTTGGCCACAGACTTCAAAACAAGCACCAGGCTGTATTGCAAGGGCTTGCTTTCCTCTATAACAACAGCCGAATTTGTGGAGACAGCCAGGTGTGGTTCTATTTAGCTACCTAAGCGAAATATTATTTTAAACATTTCGGTATCAGTGCTCTAAAGTTTCCGGAGGATTATGATGTTATGTGGTTTAATATAACTGATACTTCATAATGGTTATTCGTCTCTTCATTTAACTAACACGAATGAAAGGAGGCTGTGACATGATTTTTACAAAATTATTGGCCTCTTTAAATTGTGCCGGACCCATTCTGTGTATCTATATATATATATTTGGATAATTACAAAAGTTACCATTGAGTTTTAACTTAAATTTAAAAAATTCTAGTTGTCTTCTAAAATTACAAATACAACAGTATGGTATTACAACTTGTTCCACTCCTTTCTATTTTTTGAGAGAATATTGTGTAAAATTGATTGGAAAAATGAGAGTGAATTTTGAGAGTGTAATTGGTATAAGATGGAAATGTGATGATGATAGTTGACGTGATGAATTTTTCTAGAAAAATAGTGATTGGTGATTTGAATAATAAGAGAGAATAGTGTATTTGTAATATGATTGTGTAATGATGATAGTTGATAATGATATTTTCTTTAGTAAAATAATAATTTGATGTGATTGATGATTAGAAGAGTTAGAATGAGTGATTAATGTAATTTTTCGAAAAATTCTCACAAGCAATCGCATGTTGGGGCAGAAAAAATATTTGAGGGAAAATTTTGCAAATTTTTTTTTACAACCAATCGCAGCCTAACCCTTTAATGTTTGTATTTGTCGTGCAAATGACTTCCCTTGTAATTGATGTAATTTGTAATATAAGCATGTTTCAAAGCGATATTTGTAATTTCAAAAGATAACTCTATTTGTTCTTCTGATTTTCTTCGGTTTCCATTCTCACTACTGTTTGAGTGCGAAAGTATATGATATTATTATCCCCAAATTATGTACAATATCAGCTGAAGTAACCTTTTGGCAGGAGGCATTTTACAACATTGCGCGGGCATATCATCACGTCGGTCTGGTTTCTTTGGCTGCTACACATTATGAAAAGGTTTTGGCGATTCGTGAGAAGGATTATCCTATCCCAATACTTCCAAATGATAATCCAGATCTGATGGATAGTAAAAAGCCGGGCTACTGTGATCTTCGTCGAGAAGCAGCTTACAATCTGCAGTTAATCTATAAGAAGAGTGGGGCATTTGATCTTGCCAGGCAAGTCTTGAAAGAGCATGTTGTCTTGTGATACTTCCAAAGATATGTATAGTCATCCTGTGCAGATACATTTGCCTAATTATCGTTGAAATGTGTGGATCAATCCTTTTGCTTTTTAGTTTTTTTTTTTTTTGTTTAATTACAAAAACTACCTTGAGCTTAATCTAATTACAAAAAGGTCTCAGTTATTTTGAAAAATTACACATGCCCCATTGAAATCTAGTGTTTGTTTTATAAAATATTAAATACCATATCAAAATGTGCAAATTGTAATATAGAAACAATTGTCAAAGGATATTTGTAATTTTGATAATTGAGTTTTTCTTGTAATCTTTGATGAACGTTAAAGGGTAACGGGGGAGGAAATTTTTGTTATATGTAATTTTGTAGTAGATCTAATTTTGTACAATCTTTTGTTCCAAGTGCACCCCAAATTTATTATTTCAATCTTTTAAAACTATCTAAAAGAGCACGAAAGAAAAATGCTTGCTAATGGAGCTTGTTTTGGGTTCACATGGCAGATGAAGTCCTCACTTTAAAAAATCAAGGGGCATAGGGTGGGTTTCTAAGCATTTTGTGGAATCAAAAATTAAAAAAAAAAAAATACATGCACATTTTGGTCTCAAAGTCCTCTGGAGACTAGAGTTTGGTGATGAATTTGACCTGAATCCATTGTCATCTTCGACTTGGAATGGTCAAATGATGTGGTGAAAATGTTTTAACGCAATACAACTCATATGCTCCTATTTCCTATGGTATTTTATCTAGTACTTCAATTTCAATTCACCAAAGGGATGCAATATGTACAAGATGATATTATTATTGCACATATGGTATTCACTTGATTTATTGAAACAACAAATGAAATACCCTAGAGCCTAGAAACAGAAGATTCACATTGCATCCCTCTGGTGAACTGAATTTGAAGTACTAGGAGATTCACATTGCAATAACTGTTGCCCTGGATGCTTGGCTTTAGGAATGGACAATTGACAGGCACCTCGTGAAAATTTATGTTTCACCATTTATAAACTTCATAAATCATAATTTATGACTAAAGACAATTCTATTAATTATGATTCAAATATATAACTACAAGTTAAATAAAAGAAGCCATGTATAATTAGTTTTTAACAGTTCTTGATTTGAGCATTTTAATTTATATTTCCTTTTATTTTATTAGTTTGTATACATCTAGAAGATAATTGAGAAAGGGTGGGAATTTTTTAATTTGAAATCTGAGAGGTATTTTTTATAATCTTCTTTCTCACCCCCCACTTTCTTCTTCTTTTTCGACAAAAATTGAAATATATTTTTCAGAGACCTTAAATTTTCCAACACCCACATTTGTTGCAAATATGAACCATTTTTTCTCGTTCGAAATATTTGTTGCATCATGCAGTGTTCACCACATAACACAATAGACATGCATGAAGTGACACAATGTTGTTTTAGGGTTCTACATGCCACGATAACTCAAATAGTAGATGACACACTGCATGATTGCTCAAATAATAGATGACACGATGACACAAATAGTGACACAATGGCATGATGGCTCAGATGGTAGATTGTAGATGGTAGATGGCATAACACAAAAATACGATCATGCTATCTTACCTTTGTGCCATCTACAACCGTAATATAACAATGTGCGAAATTGAAACCCCATAGCGCCAACAAAATAATAATTGCCCAATGAATAATTACACTATAGTGTGAAAATTAACAAATCTTCTACTAGTTCCTCATCAAGAATCATTCTTTGTTGCTTGTAGGTCCTCATTGCACGAGAGTTGCATACATTGCAAGAGATTTGCATCATAAAATGGAAAGCGGTGTATGTTTTGGAAAAGAATTGGGTTTTAATGAGGGAAAGATAAATTGGGGAATGTTGGGAGATGTCTCAAGTAAAGAGATTATTTTATAAAATGGAGTTGGGGTGTTTTTAAAAAATGGGTATACTTAGAGGAAATGGATATGAGCGCCACCCTTAAGTTATTTTATTCTTTAACATCTTTTTTCAGTACAATAACGGATAATAGGGGAGGAAACACATGCAATGATATGGATTGATAGAGCTGTCAAAAATGGCCGGGGAATATAGGCTCGAAACACCGGACCGGCCCGGTCGGCCGGGTTGGCTCGAAGCAATTTTAGTGTATTTAAAACATGGGCTGGGCTGGGCTCCCTAAAATAGCGGCCCGAAGAAATTTCGGGTTGGCCCGACCCACCCCGATTTCCCCCCTTGGCCCGATAGGCGAAGATCGGGCCGAACCCGCCCGATTCGATTCACAACGTGGATTTAAAAACTACACACCCCAAACTAAACCACTCTACGCCGGGAGACTTCAGCACTCTTTAATGGAGACTGTAACACACTAAAAAAAATTAAAACCGAGCACGAGCAACCACTATATACTGCAGAACAGAAAAAATTGATCCGCCTACGAGTTTCGCAAATCAACCGAGAAAAGAAAATACAAACAAAATAAGAAAACAACAACTATAGCTAAAAAACGAGAAAAATACAAAAAATTGCCTCTCCCAACTTTACTGCTGCAGCCCATCATCTACTCAGCTCCGAGACACCTCCGTGGAGCCCGACCCGCTTTCACTCGGAACAAAATATCGGTCACCTCCGAATATCACAAGGAACCGCTTATCGTCTCCTGTCTTCCACAGAAAGCATGGAGGGGGAGGGGGAGGGGGGAGGGATGAGGGGGCGGCTGTGGAGAGGTGAAGGAGGGGAAAGGGAAATAGGTTAGGTTTCTTTTTTTCTAGAGAGAAGAAAGAAAAAAGGGGTAGAGAGAGAAAGCTTTATGGGATGTGCGTACAATGTATTAAATATCCAAGACTATGAGGTCTTAAAAATTAAAAAAAGGCGGTGAGGTCCAAATTCCAAATAAAACAACCATAAAATACCCTCTATCATTTTGAGAGCACATAATTTGTAATTAGCATTTAAAACTTTTAATTCTCCGCATATTTTTCTTGAGATGATTTTAACTTGAGCTCTAAATATTTTCATGTGTGTCACAATGTCAGTGTTACCTTGAACGTTGTCAACTAGCAAGTTCACATTCCAGGACTTGAAAGTTGAATCCATTCCACCTTACATGCATATTATTAATAATAATAAAATTAAAATTATTATTATTATTAGTTTTGTTTTTTCAGAAAAAAATATTATTAATTTTTTTTTGAAAAAATTATTATTGTTATAATTAGTTTTGTTTAAGGAAAATAAAAGAGGAAATTTTAATAAGGGTAAAGTATAGATAAGATTCATATTAATTTGTTTGAAAGATGACTCACAAATAATGTGCCTTGGCTCTAATAAACACAACATGATCTACCAGCAAAAAAATCTAATTTCCACCACAAAATCATGCTAATTTAATTTAGGTCAGGAAAACTGCATTTATGTATACCCAGTAAAATTTTATTTTTCAGATTCTTTCTGTAGAAAAAAGCATAGGTCAAATGATTATTTTTAATTTTTTGTCATATTACCAAAGAACCCCCTCCTAAAAAGGAAAAAAGAAATCACTAATAATATTATACATAAATCATAATCACCATTTTACAAAGCCTAATTCTAAAAATCGACTTAGATTAACACCACATTTATTCGCAAAACATATATAGTAAAAAATAATAATGACATTGAGCTGGCTATTTTGAATTAAACTTTTCCAAAATGACTTTTTTGTTTTTGAAAATTATAATGTATTATAAACCAACTCAAGTTTAGTGAAAAAATTATTGTTATCATTATTATTATTAACAGAAAAATACACTCGCCACATATCACCACCTGTGCGAGTAGTATTATATCCCACTCTCCATAACTCGATATCCAATTTGTCTGTTACGGCCGAGTCTACAAATGAAGCGGCGCGTTGTAAAACCTGCGAGTTCGTAAACGACACGTCTTTTTTTTTTTGATTATTAATGTAAAAGAGGAAAACAATTAAAGGGCTATCGTAAATATATATATATATATATAATACTCATATTATTTACGAAAAGCATTTCTCCGCAAAAACCCTAATATTTTTTTCCTATTTACAATCCTTTGAAAATTCTTTTGCGACCCTCTTTTCGATCTTCTTAACTCTTATTTGCTGCAGAAAATTTTCCTAATTAATTGGTATGGTGTTTCTGATTTTTCTCTATTTTTTTTTGTGTTTTTCATCTTTTTCTTGAATTTTGGGGCGTTATTTTTAACCGTAAATTGATTAAAAATTGGGATTTTCTGAAACTGTTTATGTTTTTTGGTGCTTAATTTTGATATTTTTCCGGGTGTTTTTGCTCGATCCGTTCGTAAAACTTGGAGAAATCTACTGATTTTGGAGGTTTTACCGCAAAAAAAAAAAGATTTTTTATTTTTTATTTTTACAACCCTTTTGTTCAGTTAACACAGTGTATCTTCTATTTCTGGTTTGAATTTTAGATTTTCAATTCCCTTTACTGAATTTTACGTTTTTTTCCCTTTTTTTTATTATAAAAACAAAATTAGTTTCTATTTTGCTTTTCAACTTTAGAAACTAACTAGATTCTTATTTAGAATGAACACTCACGGCTTTGCATGTGTTTAATTTAAGATGAATCGAAATATTCTGGAAATGGCGTTATTGATTAGGGTTTTAGACTTCATTGAATCTACTTCTTTAGCTACGGGAGATCTGCGTTTTTTTTTCCAACTCTGTTTTATGATTCTCAGGTAATTTCTGAAAATCTTCAAGGGCAATTTCGGTAGTCCTGAAAATGTCTGGTGCATCTGAAGCAACAGCGGCCATGGCAAGCCGCGACCTTTTGGCGTATCTCCGACCGCCGTCAACTCTCCGGCGCCGGCTATGAATTCGGATGCTTCACAACCTCAGATGGAACAACAAATGCACATGCCCTACACTCCCGACGAGGGTTACAGGCAAGTGGGTTCATCGCCGCCGCTGTACCAACCTATCCCCGCTGGCGCCACCGTGATCCATCACACGGTGAACTTCAATTCCGGCGATCAGAAGCGGAAGAGGGGGCGGCCAAGGAGGTACGGACCAGATGGAAGCATGGCCGTCTCCACGGCTTCGGCACAGCAGCCCATCAGCGTTGGTATGTCGCAACAGCAGCCGCAGACTTTCTCCCCGCCGGCGGCGGCGCCACCTCACCCTGTGCAGACGGAGATCCCTTCGGGTGGATCGGCCACACCCGCCGTCAAGAAGGCCAGGGGAAGACCCCGTGGTTCAAGCAATAAAAAGCAGCGAAGGAAGCTTTAGGTAAATGGGGCTCCGAGTTTCTGTTATTTAAAGGGTCTTCCAATGGAAAAACATTCTTTGCTACAAAAATTGTTTCCTTCACGTAGATTCTCCGGTCAGATTATTATATTGTATGATGGATGAGACTGTATATACTATATTGACAGTGGAATGCTATATTAATATAAGTATGCTGGAACCTTGGCTCTGCTGGATCCAAATTCTGACCAAACCCAGGATCTAATTAAAGGGAATTTTACCAGCATGCCCTTGTGTGTTCAGCTACTGTGCTTTCTCTGAAACATAAAACATTTTGTTTACTGCCGTCTTATAATTAAACAAAATTGTATCATATTAATTGAATGTTTTAACCTTTGTATTTTACTGAGGGTTTTTAAATTGCTGTAGAAATATTTAGTACAATTATCTCAACCATGCTCGGTCAAGATCTTAGTTTAATATGTTTCTTTTACATGTTATATACCACAGACCTTTCTGCCATCATGTTATATCTTTTCTATTATTGTTTTCATTTTTTAAGTCGAACCTTAGTTTATTTATTTGTTTTCCAATTGCATTGTTGCTGTTGAGTAGCAACAAGCTACTGTTTTTAGTTATCATACATAATCATAAATCTCTAACTTGAAGTTATGCTTGCAGGTTCAGCTGGTATTGGATTCATACCCCATGTTGTCAATGTGAATGCAGGAGAGGTTATATATTTGACATTTTGTTATTTTCTGTTAAGTCAATGGAAATTCGTTCACTATTTGGTTATGATCGGAGATATCTAACTTTTTTATGTTACTCAAACCTGAAAGTTAAACCAGAACTACCGAGTCCCCTTTTACGTAGTTCATTTAGAAATGTTTTTTTAGTATGTTAAATAATTCTTTAATTTAATTTGGTATCTAAACTATACCTGAATTTGGCTATGGCAGTGTTTAAGAAGGCGCTCCTCAGGCGCTAGGCGACACCCAAGCACCTATTTGTGCTCAGGCAAGGCGATTTTCGTAAGGTGTGCCTAGGCACCCGAGGCGCCCAAGGCATGCCTAGGCGCGCTTTGAGGCGCCTTTTTTCGCAGATTAATTATTCATATCATTTTTAGGGTTTAGGGTACGTTTTAAAATACCAAAACATCCTTTACTTAAATGAAACCCTAAAAAAACTATTAAGTAGGAAAGTTAAAACCCTAAAAACCAAATAAAAGAAGTGGTTATTGATTCTTTCAAGTGGAAGATGATGAGTAGATCTAGGATAGTATCTTTTCCCGTCAGTTATTAGTGGTTTATAGATATTTTAATTTGCAAAGTGATGCTTGTTTGAGACTTGAGTACATTATCATCTAATTAAGATTTTATCTTAGTATTGTGTTATACTTCATTAGTCTTGAATTTTATTTTTAATAAATGTAAGAGGCGCCTCACTTCTCTCGAGGCACCGGTTTCGCCTAGCTCCTAGCGCCTAAGCACTATGATCCGTAACGCTTTTTGTCGCCTAACGTTGTTTTAAACTCCGGGCTATGGTCATTGACTCCTCCAAATTATTTGGGAGGTCTCTTTGTATTAGAACTGTAAATAAGTAAATAAGTTTTGTCGGTAGTGATAATGGCCTTTTTCTTAACCACAAGCTTAAAGGGATTTTTCTTGTTTAAGTGATTTCTATATTCTCAAGGCATCTCCTCACCCTGCCATACTTCATTGTTGCCTGTTGGGGCAAGCCATGTAATGATTAAGCATGTGCAAACCAGGGATGTAATCTAATAACAAGCCATGTAATGATTAAGCATTTGCAAACCAGGGATGTAATCTAATCCATAATCAGTTACTAAACAAATAATAAGTCTTTCCATTAGTATAATAATTGATATAGATTTGAATGAATAAACATGTTGCATCAAAGACTATTGGTGTCCCGGAAGGCTCCCTCGTACTATATCAGTAGTATTAGGAATGACCCTAACAAGGAACTTATGCAAAAGCTGGGTGGTTTTGGTGGGGGATAGGAGGGAGAGGGTTGGCCGGGGAAGAGAGCAACGGATTAAGAGTCCAGGTTTCCAAACGAATTTCTATGACACGGAGAAGGTCACCAAGAGTGTCACGAGAACTCACACCCCACTCATCCTGAGTTTCTAGGAATACATGCCAACTCAACGATCACAATGAATCATGCTTTTCCTTATGTGGAGAACATTGAAGGCAAAACAAAACGTAATATGGGGGATTAACTCAATTGGTAAGTAGCAAAAAGTGGAGGAGCTAGCTTTGCGTGCAACACCACTTAAGGGATTGGCTTGACATCAAGGCTCCTAGTGTTGCACGACTCAAAGGAACTGTGTCATCATGTCATAGAATTAACAAAAAAGACAAGTCTGGCTTTGGTGGGGGATAGGAGGGAGAGGGTTGGCCGGGGAAGAGAGCAACGGATTAAGAGTCCAGGTTTCCAAACGAATTTCTATGACTCGGAGAAGGTCACCAAGAGTGTCACGAGAACTCACACCCCACTCATCCTGAGTTTCTAGGATTACATGCCAACTCAACGATCACAATGAATCATGCTTTTCCTTATGTGGAGAACATTGAAGGCAAAACAAAATGTAATATGGGGGATTAACTCAATTGGTAAGTAGCAAAAAGTGGAGGAGCTAGCTTTCGTGCAACACCACTTAAGGGCGATTGGCTTGACATCAAAAGTGTTTACGACTCAAAGGAACTGTGTCATCATGTCATAGAATTAACAAAAAGACAGGTCTGGCTGAAGTCTCACGAATATGGCACTGCTTCATATACTCTAATAGACTAATACTCTAGATGAGAAGCACCTGAATATGGTAGTGTAAAGTCCTACTTACAGCCTCTGTTGTAAAAATCCCCCCTAGCCCCGATTAATCCCCGCCTAGGCGCTAGGCCCCTCTTGTCCGCCTACGATTTTTTTTCTGATTAGGCCCGCCTAATCCCACCTGACTCTGCTAGCTCAAGCTCCAATCTGCCGCCTATCGAGCGCCTAGCGCTTTTTACAACATTGAGTTACATCTACAGGTATATATTCTTGCCAAGCAGCAAAAAAGGCATTCCTTAGATAATGAGAAGGCCCTACCACTAGCTTGTAGCTCAAGTGGTATCCCTATTGACCGGGGTTCGAACCCGGTATCTTTCAGTTTATTTGAAGTTTATCCCCTCCCCTCCAACCAGTACTCCCAACTTATTAAAAAAAGATAATGAGAAGGTCCTGAACATGGTAGGGTAAATTTTATTTTTCCAAGCAGCCGAAGAAGGCAATGTTTACATGATTTCAGTGTTACTTCATATAATCAAGGTAATCATTATAGCATTATTAAGACGCAAATAAAATATTCAAAGTTTGTAATAAGTAATGCCTCATCATCTATAAAATAATGTTATGTTCAAATTATTGAGTCGGTGCAGCAGGGTTACCACCAAACAATAGTCGATGGTCAGGATTTTTTTTTTCTTCTTTTTGATAGTTTTGAGAAGTAAAATTATAGAGTTATTCTCAACAAATTGGTAAAGTGGAAAATCGGAGTTGCTAATTATGACTAACACTGAACATTTGATAGGCGCAAATACTCTCAACTATGCTATGGAGGTACATGAATGACCCCACATTAATTGGTTCTAGTTTTCTTTCTCCCTACAATATTATTCCTTTTATGCTGATTGTGCAATGCATATAGGTACCATGTCTTTGTGGTCTATTAATTCATTATCTCTAGAGCCTTTCCAGTCTCGCGTTGTTATATTCTATTTTAATAGGAGTCTTAACTAATTGACAAATATACTGTACCCTTTTGACGTTCCTATAGCTTGATTTCATGCTTATTGCACCTTTGGTATTTCTTGTCGTTTCTTTCAAATTCTGATGTAGTGCATTTAATCATATACCATATCATCTGATTTTAACCATTGAATGCTAGCATACACATCATACTTCACCTTAATTCATTAATGGGAGCTTCTTCTACATTGTTCCTCTCCCCTCCCCCCCCCCGGCACACCCGCAAAAAAAAAAAGAAGACTTTGGGGCTGGGAGGGTTTTATTGGTTATTTTGGTCTTTCTTTGCTACAATCATTTGAGTTATGATTTTTGCGTGAGGGAGATCTCGACATTCATGTGGCGTTGAAACTCATTCATACGAGTGGAATATACCTTAAATGTAATTAAATTGTTACTTGTGTTTCAGGACGTCTCTTCCAAAATCTTGGCTATTTCCCAGAATGGACCAAGAGCTGTTTGTGTCCTTTCCGCAAATGGAGCAATATCACATGTGACACTCCGCCAGGCCGCGACATCTGGTGGATCGGCAACTTATGAGGTGTTATTTCTTTATTTACTTATTGTAGATACGTATTCCATTTTGCTTTCTTATATCATTTAAGGATACCTAATCTCTATATTTTTTCTTAGTTAACCTTATTTAAGGTCCATCCGGTTTCTAAAGGTAACATGAATAATGGGGTGTGAAAGATTTCAAATATTTTAGAGTAGGTTTGTTTGTTGTTGTATTCTATTCTATTCCACTCATAATGAATTTAGTAAATATACAATGGTCTGAATTATGTGATGTTTCATTTAGATGTCCAACTCTGGACTAAGGCTATCATTTACCTCTGTACTTTTGTTTTCTTATTAAGCTTTTTAAATAATATTCGATTTGAATTTTGCCATGGTTCACAAGGAATTTCTTGATATGCAACAATGCATTATCAACTTGGTGCCAGTGTTTAAAACGGCGGCGCCTAGGCGCGCCTTAGGCGCCTAGTTGGGCTAAGGCTAGGCGATTTCTGTAAGGCGCTCAAGGCTTGCCTAGGCGCCGCCTTGAGGCGCTTTTTTTCGCAGTTAAGTTATTCCTATTTTTTTAGGGTTTAGAATACCTTTTAAAATACCAATACACCCTTACTTAAATGAAACCCTAGAAAAAGAACTCACACAAGACTTAGGCAATCAAATTTGACCTCTAGCTCTCAGAAACAACTCACACATGATTGTGAAGAAGAAGAAGATGATGATTAAGGATATAAGTCATTTGATGGAGAGGAGGACGATGGGGTTATCGATTCTTTTCAAGTGGAGTATGATGAGTAGATCTGGGATAATATGTTTTCCCATCAGTTATTAGCGGTTTTTAGATATTTTAATTTGCAAAATGATGCTTGTTTGAGACTTTGAGTAAAGTATTAACTAATTAAATTTTTATCTTAGTATGAAATTAAAATTTTATCTTAGTATTGTGTCATACTTCTTTAGTAATGATAACTGAATTTTATTTTGTAAGACGGGCGCCTCACTTCACTCAGGCACCGCTTTTCGCCTAGCGCCTAGGCACTATGACCCCTAATCGCCTTTTGTCGCCTAACGTTTTTTTAAACACTGCTTGGTGCCTAGTTCCGTTGTTATAATTTTCTTTTGTACCTGTAGTCAATTTAGGAGTACTTTTGATGTCTGAATTACGACATGTTTCACTACGATGTCCAAATTTAGACTAGGCTGCGCAAACCTTTTTCTTAAGCCTTTTCCACAAATGTTTTGTTTGCTTTGCCATGGATTATCAGGAATATTCATATGTTTGAATTTTGTTGTTCCACAAATGTCTTTCTTGGTTATAATTTTCTTCCATTTATTTAGGGCGGTTTGATATCCTTTCGCTCTCCGGCTCATTTATTCTATCTGAAGATGCTGGTCACAAGAGCCGAACTGGTGGCTTAAGCATTGCTTTGGCCGGACCAGACGGAAGGGTAATGGGCGGTTCTGTGGCTGGTTTGTTGATTGCTGCATCCCCCTCGCAGGTTAGTTTGCTCTCTCAAAAGAAGGTGCTGCCAAAATTTTAGCAAAATGATTTCTAGATTCTGGACTCGTGCTGTAGCGGCATTTAAGTGTCCACTACTTAGTACTGCCTGCTGCTATGTAAATATTAATAATACTAATAATTCTATAAAAGCAGAATTGGGGACGAAGCATTGCAAATTAGGTGGTTTATTGCATCCCAAGCGTATTTGGTTGCATCTTTTATGCTCACAATTTTTTTTTTCCCCAACTAGAGTTTGTTTTTGCATCTCTCTCTTTTGTGTGTCTCTGATTGCATGATTATGTATACGCCCATACCTCAAGTGTGCATGTAGACGTTTTCATCTCATAAGGTTTTGTCTATGGTTAGAAGTGTTTTTTCCCCTCTTACTGCAGGTTGTAGTTGGAAGCTTCGACCCAGATGTTCAAAAGGAGGCTACAAGAAATTACGTGGAGCTGCCAAAAGTGAACCAGAGTAGTGCTGTTGGTCCCAGCAGCTCGCCATCAAGAGGGACTCTCAGTGAGTCCTCTGGTGGGGCCGCAAGTCCACTAAATTTGAGCTCTGGTGGTTGCATCGACATCCCACAAGGCATGTCAGGCTTGCCATGGAAATGAAAAATGTTCACTCAAATTTAGGACCATGTAACATAACTATTTTGTGTAATATTATTATCAGAACAAAGACCATAAGGCTGCTAGTAGAGTTAGGTTCTTAGTCAACTGATCCTTTTGGTTTTGTATGGCGGCTGTTGTAGTTGTCTGTATAAAATTTGTTGTTGGCTGGTTCTTAATTTCTTCTTCCTTAAACCTAGTTATTGTACTTCCTTAATTCTTATACTACAATTATTTGGTAATAATGCTGGTTGTAACCTGGCACCCAACTGTTTCGTTCGCTGCATATTGTATTTGCTGAGGTTGCAACTGAGTCGTCGTCATATGATCCACCTGTCAATGTTGAAATTGGTGGACGACATTCAGTTCGCTCGCTGGTATTGCTGGACTTCATGATGTGGTAATACTATCAACTCTGTCCTACTTAATGCTTGCCAAGATTACTTATTGTTATTCGATTTGGATGAATGCTGTATTTGCAGATGTGTGTAAACTGAAGCAATGGAGAAGAATTTTCCACTCAGCCAATAGTAAGTTTCATTCTTATTTGTCTTTCTCAAGGTGTTAATTGCGGTATTTCTTATTATCCTCCGAATTTATCTGTTTTCACTTTTTCAAAAAATAGAGCATGTTTAGTAATGTAATCTGAGAGAGAGAGTTCGAGACTTTAGCAAGCTATCTTATGGAGTATATAACTCCTTGTAGTCATCATTTTAATAATTTTTTGAAAAAGATATTAAGATTAGGGATAATTACAAAAACACTTGGGGTAGTTACAAAAAAAGTCCAGATATATTTTAAAATTACAAAACAAAACTCTCAGGTTTGATTATGTCTGAAGGGGGTAACTGTAATATATTTTAAAAGTCGGGAATTTTTGAAATGTTTTTTGCTTCTGAAGGGAAAAATGTAAGACGAATCAAACCTCAAGGGGTTTTTTGCAATTTTAAAAAACTCTAGATTTTTTCTGTAATTGGTCCAAACTTCAGGTTTTATTTTTTTGATTTTTTTCTGTAATTGTAATTGTCCCTAAAGATTAATCAAACCTGGTAAACCAGAAGGTCTACTTTTCTTTGCTCTTAGTTTTCAAAAATTCTTCTGAATCAATGCCATATTAAGCAAAGCGCAGATAACTGTATTTCATCAGAGCCAAAAATCTTCAGTACACTGGAACACTTGTATATACTCAAAAGTCAAAAACTTGGGGCTATAATTCCCTTGCCCTCTCTGTTACCGTACAATTGTGATAATTCCTTTGAAAACAACCAAAATGAGAAGGGAAAAATAGAAACAAAATGGCATGAGAGCAAATCTGCTGGTGTATCTGTAGATACTTGAATATAAATGAAAAAAGAATAGGAAGGAGACTAAAAAAGGAAAATAAATTAATTATTGGACAAATTTTTGGGGTAGAGTTAGAAGATGTTGAAGTTGTTGAATCTCAAGTTTTGGAAGGTCGAACTTGCATATGCATTGAGAAGCTCATTTTGAACAGACCAGAAATCTGCTTTGAGACCAGCTCTCCTCACTGCTTTTAGTATCTTGTTTCTGTGTGCATATCCTGTTACCACCACTTTCTGACTATTGCCATCCACTTCCACTTTTTCTAGTTATTCATCATTACAAAATATCTTGGAATGCTGTATCTTTCCTTGCAATCATATGTTTACATTTACTTAGTTGATTGTTCGTCTGTGTGTGTTTTCCCCAAGAGAGATGGATACCTTTCAACTTGGATAGGCATTTCCGCAGTCTTTTCTCATGAATGCAGACCATCTCCACCTTCAATTCAGTAGTCTGCATAACAATGTCGGTAACAGGTCAGTATTCTTGTTCATTGATGATCAGTATGATGACAAATAACAAAAGTATAGAAACTCTGTTAGGTTGCATTTGGATTTGAGTGAGGATTTGTGGAAAAGATTTCAAATGACTTAATATAAGTTGGATTTGAAATCCACCACACCGACTCAAAGAATAGCTCAACATAGTAGCTAAGGATTTAAAATCAATTGAATTATGAGATTATCCAAACAAGCTCAATGGATTTGTTAGCTTCAAATTCGTTCTATCCGAATGCAACCTTATTGTTATTGTTTAAGGTATAAGCACAAAGTATTGAAGTAGAAATGTAAAAGAGTAATAAATCATTTTACCTCCATGAAGAATGATATGGAACTTGAAGACAAGCAAAATAGAGGAGAAAAACAAGGCAATAAATCGCGCAAAACAAAGGCCTTGAAACTGATTTGGGAACGAGAGGGAATGTGTGTGTGTATGTATATATACATGAGAAAAAGATGGGAATGAACAGTAAAGTGAATCATTGATCATTGGTTCTGCTGATAAAAAACCAGGTGAATACTGATCTACTTTAGTTTTCTTTGCTTTACTTTTTCTCAAAGAAATCTGAAGAAGAAGAAAACCGTTATATGGAAATCAGAAATCCACGACCCAAAAGCTCGAGCTTCTGAGGTTGTCCCCATTTGGCTCAAAACAATGTTCATTGGTTTTCAAATGATTGGCTTTGACGGGTCCAACTCTGCTTTTCTTGGAGAATCAATCCCTTTTCATCATTTTCTTTAATTACTTTCAGTTTTTATCCTTGTAATAACTCAATTATTACAAGTTACAAATTTCTCATCTCTAAATATGGGAGGATAGGGAATAAAACATAGCACACACTGAGAAATTAAGTGGACATCAAGTTTGGTATTCTTTTTTGGGGTTAGGGATATTTACAAAAAGAAACCCTGATGGTATTACGAAAACAAAACGAGAAAGTTTTAAAATTACAGAAATTCCCTTGAAGTTTTATTATGTCTTAAATATATGGGGGTAAATGTAATATTTTTATAAATATAATGGAAGTATTTGAAATGTTTTTTGCTTCGAACCTTAAGGGATTTCTGTAAATTTGAAATTTCATTGGGTTTTTTTGTAAATACCTCTCAAATTTTAGGGTCTTTTTGGTAAATATCCCTTGGGGTTATATCGATTACTTAGCCACAGAGGTATTCATTTGTTACAGCGTCTTCCAGTCCCACTTTTTCTATTTTAGTACTTATCAAGGTACAAAATATTGTACTCTTCCATTCTTGAATTGAATAATACTGATCGTACTATGAGTAGCAGTATATAGTATTGATGTCCCATATTTTAGTCGTAGATAAAGGATAATTTCAATTATAAATACTTCATTCCATTTTGCTTTGTCGAGATTTATTGTTAATTCTAATTCTTGCTTCTTTCCTATTTGAAATGAATTGAGTGGGCTCACAAATACAAAATCAAGATCTGATCATTGATTCTTGGAATCAGCAGCTGACCTGACAAAGGAATGTTTGGATGTCGGTACGGGGTATCCCAATTACCAATTTCTTCTTTTGCTACTTTTTTACCCCTGGGATCTAAACGACATTCTTATATATTTTTTTTCCAATACATGGCCAATAGATTTTGAACTCTTTAACTTTTAGGGCTCGTTTGGTTGGGGTTAATGGGAGGGATATCACACATTTTTTTAATATTTCATATCTATTATGTTGTTTGGTTCAAAGTTGTGAAGCCCATGAAATGGAGAGGGCCCGGTCCACTATCAACCCAAATTGGGTATACCATATCCCACCAGAGGGGTTGGATACATTTTCACACATTTTCTGACACATATCCAATAGCCCAGTCCATCAAACAAACACAATAATAAGGCTTATTATATCCAACTAATAAGGTGAGAGAAGAACTTGGGAATTAATCATACACATAACCATCATGCATTTTGGCTTTCTTTTTTGTCAAACACAAAAAAATTGTCAAATTTGCCACATCATTGATTTTAGAGAGATTATTGTGGAAGGATGTGCTTGCTTAATGAGATGGATGAAAGTATTGAGAAAGAAATATATTTGGTTTTTGTATTGAGAAACATGATGCATGATCTGATGTGTGTTAGCTATTTTTTGTACGCTGGAGATCTAAACGACATTCTAATATTTTTTTTTGGCAAAATTGCAAAATTAGTCTTGTATGTTGGCCACTTTGCTATTTTGGTCAATTTACATCCAGCATGTTCTAAAAATTAGCACATTTCGTCCTTTTTTGCAGGAAATGAGAGTTTTCTTCCCTGAAATTGCTGATGTGGCAGAGATTTAGGATTAGGAAGGAAAACAGCTGCTTTGGCAAATGACTTTGACAATCTCTTTTACCCTACAACCAACTTACCTTGCCAACTGGACCCAAAAATAGATGGAAACTTGCTCATCCGCCCTCCAAAATGCAAAGTTGATGAAATTATTTAAGACTGCGATTGGATGTGGAAAAGATTTTATTTTTGTTCCGCTGGAAATTTTTTTTTGACTAAACATGCGATTGTTTATGAAATTGATTATTAGATAATCAATTTGGCTTCATGCCAGGAAGATCCACAATTGAATCTATACACTTAATTAGACAATTATGTGAACAATATAACGAGAGAAAATAAGATTTACATATGGTTTTTATTGATCTTGAAAAGGCATACATAGAGTCAACCGAGATATAATGTGGCGCGTATTGGAAAAAAGAGGAATAAAAATAGCTTACATAGATGCCATAAAAGATATGTGTGATGATATAACAATATGTATCAGGACACCAACATGAATATCTAGTGAATTCCCAAACACTATAGGTTTGCATTAGGGATCCGCTCTAAGCACTTACCTTTTTATCCTAATAATTGATGAAATCACTAAACACTTACAAAAATCCATCCCTGAATGTATGCTATTTGCGGACGATATAGTTTTAATTGATGAAACAAGGGAAGGAGTAAATGCAAAATTGGAAGTTTGGAGGGAAACACTCGAATCAAAAGGTTTTACTATAAGTAGGGCTAAAACAGAATACATGGAATGCCACTTTAGTAAAAACAACAGTAACAATGAGACGAAAGTTAAAATTGATGGACATGAAGTGAGTATAGCAAAGAGTTTTAAATACTTAGGATCTATAATTGAAGAGAACGGAGAAATCAATAAAGATGTCACACATAGGATCCAGGCGGACTGGAATAAATGGAAGAGTGCATCTTCTATCCTTTGTGACCGTAAAATACCATTAAAATTGAAAGGAAAATTCTATAAAACGGCCATAAGGCCCGCAATGCTTTATGGAGCAGAATGTTGGGCGACTAAATATGAACACGAACCAAAAATGAAGGTAGCAGAGATGAGAATGCTAAGATGGATGTGCGGACACACTAGATTAGATAGAATAATAAATGAACACATTAGAAACAAAGTGGGAGTAGCACCAATAGATGAGAAAATTAGAGAAACACGATTAAGATGGTTTGGACATGTTTATAAGAGACATTTAGATGCACCTGTGCGACGTTTATAAGGTATAGAATCACTCGCGAGAAATCAAAAGAGAGAGGTAGCCTAAAAAGACTTGGAAAGAAGCTATTAAACAAGACATGTTATACCTAGAAATAAATGAAAATATGGCTTATGACCAGTAAACGATGGCGCGATATGATCTCAGTATAAGTGATTCCCACGTGAGTGGGATTAAGTCTTAGTTTGTTGTTGTTTTCTTTTACCAATCACATCTACACATTTTTTCACAAAAAATAATTATTATTACACATTCTCCCACAAATTTCTCTATTTACCCACTCACACATTTCTAACTATCAATCATATCCAATCATTATTTTACTATTTTTAAATCAAATTAACTTTCATCATTACTTTTCATCTCACATCCAATCACACTATCAAAAATCATCTTTGTTCTTCCAAATTTTTTTTACCACTATTCTCTAGCAAAATGAAAATTTTCAAAATGAAAGTATATCCAATCGCGCTATAAGAGTCCCCCCCTCTCTCTCTCCCCGCTACATTTCCATCACTTTTCGCTCTCTCTCTCTCTCTCTCTCTCTCTTTGGGATAATTGAAAAAATTCCCCTAAGTTTGAGATAATTACCAAAAAATTACTAATTTTTTTGGAAGTTGCAAAACCTCCCTTGAAGTTTGATTTCGTCATATATTTTCTCCTTCATAAACAAAAAAATATTTCAAAACCTCCTCGATAGTTGTAAAAATATTACAGCTAGCCACCTTAAATTTAAAACATAATCAAACTTGAGGTTTTTCTTTTTTAATTTTGAAACATATTTGGATTTTATTGTAATTAGCCCAAACTCAGGGATATTTTTGTAATTATCCCTTTTTTTTTCATTTGCTCCATTTCCAGTAGCTAATCCATGTTTTTTTGGGGAAATTATATAAAATACCATTTGTTTGGTAAACATACTACAAAATACATTCATATCACTTTTGTACCTATTTTTTTCCTTTTGTACCTACTTTTTTCTTTTTTTACGCTCCTGTATATTTTTTGATTATTTTTATTTTTTTATCATGTATTGCTTTATATGTTATATATGTTGTTTCAATGTTGTTTAAATTTGTTTCTTTGTTGTTTCTATTGCTGTTTCGATCTTTCAAAATAACTTTTATCTATTTTTATGCTGTTTTTTATTCATGTATTATTTTGTACATTGTTTCGATTGATTCTGTGTTGTTTTATAATATTCTTAATGTTGTTTTAATTATTTTTTTTTGTTGTTTCCATGTAGTGTTCAATGTGTAGACACAATTTTTACCAATTTTTAAGCTTTTTTTTTTATCCATGTGGTGGTTTTAATATTTTTTACGTTGTTTTCGGGTTATTTCCATACTGTTTTTAATGTTGTTCCGGTGTTTTTTTGTTGTTTCCATGTAGTTTTCGACGTTTAAATATAATTTTTACCTATTTTTAACTCTTTTTGTTCATATGATATTTTCTATATTGTCTATGATTTGTTTATACATTGCTTCCTGACTGTTTCTATGTTTTTTATGTTTTCATGTATTGGATCAAAAATTGAATTGTGGGTTTTTATCATGTTGTTTCTACAATATTTTTAATTTGTTTGGTTTTAATATGTGTTGTTTTATGTGTATATTTCTTGATTTTTTATAAGACTTCGAGTATAAAATGAATTATTTAACGAGGGCAAAATTTATTTTTTCACTGAAATTTTATTAAAAGAAACATGTGTAGACATGTAAATTTTGTTGGCCAATTATTGCCAAATATCAAATTCTTATAAATCAAGATTTATCTTGATTTATTATTATTTCTTGATAATTATCACAATTTGTGATTAAAGAGATAAATATTAAATCTTGAAGGACCAATCAAATTAGAGTCTTCACCATATGAGATATCCAAGAACCCCTCTTCTACAAGTATAAATAGGGGTCATTCTCAAGGAATTAAATCACAATTCAAAGAGAAGAAATCCAAGCAAGAAGGCAGTGGAGGAAATTCTCTCAAGTCAAAGAGAACAAATTCAAGGAGATCCACGGTATTCAAGGCGTTCATCGCGGAGTCCACTCAAATCACGGCGTTTGATTCGGGAATAAGCTGCCAAGCCCTCGAGCTAACGTTATCAAATATCCAGTTCATCTTGGAGGAAGATCAAAGTGACAATTCCACCAAGAAGTTCACATATCCAAGTCAAATATTGTCAAATATATCACGTTTGATTCGGGATTAAGTTGTAAAGCCCTCGAATTAACGTTATTGAAGTTCAAGTTCAAGTTTGGAGAAGATCAAACTGAAGTGTTCAACTCCAAATTCTCAAATTCTACATATTATATTCTTGAAGAAAAGAATCAGAGGATTTATTTTAGAGATTGTAACCCTTTTGATAGTTTGATTTATATAAATTCAATTTGTACTATTTTTCTTGTTTGTTAATTTGCAGACAATAAAAATTTGTGTTACAACATGTTTGAAACAATTTTTAAACAAAGCTTAAAAAAGTCCGAAAATTTTGGCGGGAGCGTGAAGTTGTGTAAGAAAAAAGGCGGGAGTGTAAATTTGGGTAAAATAGTATCGTGAAGCGTAAAAGACTGATATTGTCTCCAAAAAATGGGGCACTTATATCAATTGCCCTTTTTTTCCCAAACAAAAATGGGTTCTTCCACAAAAAAATGAATAAGTTTTGAATAAAGAAAACACGTGTGCTCTTGCCATTCATTCATATTCATAAACAAAGGTAAAAGTTGTTCAAAAATCCACAAACAATGAAACCATCAAAGTTATTCCAAATCCATCCACATCATGGGAAAAAACTATCATAATCATTCAAAACTGATGAGGGTCCATTTGGGCTGACCTTATGGGCCAAACTGAAGAAGCCCTACTAATGGGCTGAACTGAGGAAGCCCTGCTAATGGGCCGAATTGAAGAGCTCTGGTAGTTGGCGAATCAAAAGCTCAGCAAAATGGGTGAGATTTGAGAGCTGCTAATGGGGTGAATTGTGAGAGATCTCGCAATGAATGAGCTGTGAGAGCTCTGCTAATGGGCTGAGCTGTGAGAGCTATGTGATGAGGGTCAATATTGGATTCACTTATGGGCCGACCTGAAGAACTTTATTAACTGGACTAGGTTGGAGGATTCCCTTAAGGAGGATGAGCTAAAATATTTTACTAGTGGGATGAACTGATGAACTGATGAACTGATGAACTAAGGGATAAGCTAAAAAGCCTGCGTGGGAGATCATGATTGAGTGTGGCAAGATTGACCTTCATAAGGTCGAGCTTAGGTCTTCTGGAGATTAAGGCAAGTGAATTTCAAGACATGTAAGCTGAGGTGATGATCTGAAGTAATTAACACTCTCCCGACCTGCCGAACTACTTAGTAAAGTAGGGTTCTGGAAGCTTCAATCTTATCTTAATCATAATTCTGTTACCAAATTGTAACAAACCCCGGATTTCACGGAAATCCTAATTAGGGCAAAGCTATAAAAACCCAAGTCCAGGTTCATTCTTATCCTAATCACACCTTTTTATATTTACTTTATATTTTGCCTCTTTTTTGCTGAATACTCTTCTGACTTAAACATTAGAGAGGGTATGCCGGAGCCATCCTCTGGCCCTCCTTTTGTGCAGGTCGATGGCGAAGTTCGATCATAAGAGATTTTCTGGGAGGCGAAGCGATTTTTGGATCAACCAAAAACCAACAAAAATAACAAGACCTAATCTATTATGGATTCTTGCCCTTTTCATTTGAAACTGAAGAAGTGGCTTGCTTTAAGTCAGGATTAGTAGAACGGAGCTCGAACAAAGTTAGAAATTTCTTCTTTTTCACAGTTGCTTTGACTACTTCTTTGGGTTGACACTCTTGAAGTTGCCGATAACATTGTTGGTGGTTTCTTGAGTAATGCCCCAAACCCTTAATTAGGTCCGGTGCACCACTGCGGGGCCAAATGTCTTGGAATATATCATTTTTGTTCAATAAAATATTTGTGAAAGCTAAATAAGATAACAAAAATGTGGCCTTTGTTTTATTTCAAGGCGATCAAATATCCAAAAATACAAGTTAAGTCATAAAATATTATAAACTGTTTCCATGCTATAAACTCTTAAAATCATATTTTTTATAATTCCAACGGAAGAGGATATTGAAAAAAATATTTATGAAAAACTTTATAAAGCGTAAGATTAAAATCAAGTTTAAATAGAAAAAGGGTCTATTTTTTTTTTTTTAAATAGCATGACATCAACTTGAACAATTCGAGATATTAGCTAAGTAAATAAAGTGCGAAAATTTATGAGATGCATAAATTTAAACATCATCTCAAGTTCTTAATAAGTACATAATAGCAAGTTTATCAAATGTCCAAGATGAGAAATAACAATGTCCCCTACGCTCGGCTCTTTCATCATCCGAAAAGAATATAATTTTTGAAGGCGTGAGTTTTGACACTTAGTGGCTACCGTAGATTATACTATCGTTGAAATAGTTAAACTTTTACATATCTTTCGCTCAATCATTGTGCGTGTGATATTAAAACCAAGGACCCAATTTCGATCCGGACCTATTCACAAGTCCCTAACAACTTCCTTTTTATTATTTGCATGGTGTTCTTAAAACCAAGAACCCAATTTCGATTTGACCTATTCATGGCCCATGACAACTTTTTTGATATATTATAGTTTAAAGTTCAAATAATAGCATAACAATACAACACACTTACAATTTGTAGTTACCCACCGTGAAGTTTAAAAGTTTCTAGTGATGCAAATTTTCTTTATTTGAAAGAATCGAGTTTGATTGTGCCGCACCTAACACATATCGTTACTTAAGGGATTAAAGATCACGGACAAGTAAAGTATAACTTAAATCTTAATCTCTACGATAAGAAAAGATATCTAATTATTTCATGCAAATGTCTCCTTAAATTTATCAAGCACATAATTATTCAATGATGACCATCGCTAAAAATAATTTTAAGCTTGTAAATATAAATTTCTAAGTTAGTATAAAATATCAATTACGATTTGCTCCCAATAAAATATAGGCTAATCAACCCTGAATAGTTTATGACTTAAAACATCATCTTCAATCAACACAAGAGATCACATTAGTCATCCAAGTTGTCAACTCGTCACTTTTATATCATATAACTACCTTATATCATACATCACAAATTTATGCTTACACTTCTCAACTTTATGTCAAATCTTCATCCCTCACTTGGTTACTCCTTACGCACTTGCAACATTAAGTACACACTAATCTCTACAACTTCAAATCTTCATAATTTCACCAACAATACCAAGAACACACTATTCTAAAAATATCGTACTTATCCTCCTAATGTGGCAGTTTTGGTATTTCAGTCATATCTCCTAAACAAAAAATCGGATTCATATGACTCATATACCTTTAGAAAGATAAAACAATTACCTACAAATATTCCTCTGGATAATAAAATCTAAAATTTCACCATTATCTAGGATGAAAATGGTGGTGAAATTTCTATTGGAGAAAAGGTTCCAATTTTGGCATCTTTTAATATTTCGGCCATAAAGCTTGGATGATTTAATATTTTTCATAACTATTTTATAGGGAGATAGAAGACATCCTAAATTACAACTTTTAGTTTATGACCATCTCAAATTAAAATGTTATAAGGGTGAGATGATGGGATGAAGTCACAACAATCTTATAAGCTCTAGAGTTGACATAGTTCAGTATTTTGTCCGTAATTCTTAAACGGATTCTTAGTATTCAAATCTGTTTTACAGGGACTTAGTAGACATCCTAAACTACAACTTTCATGATCATCATAATTTTAAAATCAAACTCTGCAAGGGTGATATGATAGCTTTATATTTCAGCATCAACTAGTGGTTCTATTTCGACATACTTTAGTATAGTGGGCATATCTTCGCCTACAAGCATCCAACCATTGTGAATAAAGTTGCAAATCGAAGCTAATACACGTATATACAAGTGTGTATATCTCTTTATATTCAAGAGTATCTCAATATTTCCCATAAAACAAACTTTTATAGAGGATAGTTCTTTTTTATGAATGAGAGATAAACAATATACATATTTTCCTTAACATGCTATTTTACTAAACCAAGGTGAAATGATAAAGCATAAACAACAAATTAACATAGCTTTTGATGGATCAAAATTAATCTCCTAACATTCTCCAAGGGGTCAAAATATGGGGAGTATGATTTTCATACTTTTTCAAAAGTTCTATCATAATATAATCAATATCTCTAAATTTTCTTAACTTAAAACATGATTTTAGAATAAAAATGCTTAAGAAAAAATTAAAGAAGATAAAGAAAATGAAGACTTGCCTCAAGATTACAAGAATAAAGAGTGATTAGGAAATCAAGATGGTTGGACATTTATTTCTAAAGACTTTACATAGGGGCTAAATTATATACATAGGAGTTAAGGACTTTACTTAGGGGTCAAGAGCTTTATATAGAGGTTAACAACTAGATGTTAGTCTAATCCTATTTTAGATTCCCCTAAAAAATCAATCATTATCTCAAACTTTTAGAATTTACAAACTAGCCCTTCAAAATTTTTGGTAAATGCGTAATTGTACCAAATAAGATAAAAAATTTCTCAATAATCCCAAGTAAATTTAGTAATTGTATAAATATCCATTAACTCCAAAAATTTCTATTTTTTTTTAAAAAATCCATAGTTATATAATTCTATATCCACAACATGATATTTTATATCTGTCTAAAACTCTAAGGCGTGTTAGTCCAAGTGGCTACGAAAATCTAGAGGGGGATGAATAGATTTTCCCGATTTTCCGATATACGCCCTCTTTTTCTAGTATAAAGATGATGACCAAAATAAAAGTGCGAAAATGTAAACAACACACGGTGATTTATAGAGCTTGAACCCACCTAGGGCCTAATGCTCTACCACTTGCTATGTCCGAATGGATTTCGAAAGGGAAAAAGTATATTAGTAGATACCTAACCATTACAACATTTTTCCTTGAAGAGCACCACACTCTTCTTACAACACCACCTATGAAGATTACCACAATCTTCCTACAACAATGAAGAGCATCACACTCTTCAACACCTAGATTCAACCAAGTGTGTTCTTACCACAAGAATAGTAACAAGGATGTCTTGTTTTGGATGATTTAAACCAGTTCAAGATTACAATTCAAATGAAGTATACAACTTTGAAGTGCAAGTGTAATCAAGAATGAAGCCTAATACTCAAAATGTGCAAATGTAAGACTTAAACTAAATACAACAAGAATATGAAAGTGAAGAACAAGAAGTTTGATTGTTGGTTGTATAACTTGTGTTGTTATATTGTGTTGCTTCAATGCTTCAACTATTTATAGGAGAGCTCTTAGATTTGAATCCCAGCAATAGGCTCCTCTTGGATATTGAAATTTGTACAAAATTGCAAATCAAATGGAGAAAATTTGTTAGAAATCAATCCTACAATTTCATGCAATCGATAGTTTCTTTCTTGATAAAACCATTAGAAATCAATCCTACAACTTTGATTACGTCATATCTCCTAAACGAAAATGGGATTCATATGATTCTTATACCATTAGAAAGATAAGACAATTATCCAAAAAATTTCTACAATAAGAAACTCTAAATTCACCAAGTATATAGGGTAAAAACGGTGGTGAAATTTCATTGGAAAAAGGTTCCAATTTTGGCATCTTTCGTATTTTTCCATAATGGTCTAATATTTTTCAAAAACTGTTTTTAGAGCAATAGAAGACATCCTAAGTTATAGCTTTCATGTTTATGACTATCTCAAAATAAAATGTTATAAGGGTGGGATGATAGGATGAAGTCACATCAGTCTTTTAAGCTTCAAATTTGGCATAGTTCAAGTATTTTGTTCCTAACTCTTAAACGAACTCTTAGTTTTCATCATCTTCTTACGGGACCTTAGTAGATATCTTAAGCTACAACTTTCATGGTCATCACAATTTCAAAATCAAACTCTACAAGGGGGATATGCTAGCTTTAAATTTCAGCAGCGACTTGTGGTTCTATTTCGACACAGTTTAGTATTTTGGACAAATATTCATCTACAAATATTCAATCAATGGATTCAAGTTGCAAATCGAAGATAATACACATATATACAAGTTAGTAAGTCCCTCTTCGTTCAAGAGTATCTCAATATTTCCCAGAAAATAAATTTTTTACAAAGGTTAGTTTTACTGTGTTCATGAATGAGAGATAAACAAGTTACATATTTTAACATGCTATTTTTCTAAACCAAGATGAAATCCCAAACCATAATCAACAAGTTAAAATAGCATTTTATGGATCAAAATTAATCTCCTAGCAATCTCCAAGGGGTCTAAATATGTGGAGATTTTCATAGTTTTTCCAATATTCTATCATGATATAATCATATCTCTAACATATTTTCCTAACTAAATACACGATTCTAGAATAAAAATGCTTAAGAAAAAATATTAAAGAAGATGAAGGAAATAAAGACCTACCTCAATATTACAAGAAGAGAGAGTGATTGGGAAATGAGGATGGTTGAGCGTTTATTTTTAAAGACTAAATTTACATAGGGGTTAAAGAACATACATAGGGGTTAAGGACTTTACTCAAGGAGCAAGGGCTTTATATATGGGTTAATAACTAGATATTAGTCCAATCCTATTATAGGTTCCCCTAAAAAATCAGCCATTATCTCAAACTTTTAGTATTTACAAACTAGTCCCTCAAAATATTTGGTACTTGCATAATTGTCTGAAATAAAATCGAAAATTGTTCAATGATCCCAAGTAAATTTAGTAATTAATTGGATAAATATCCATTAGCTCCAAATTTTTTTATTTTATTTAAAATCTATAGTTATATAATTCTATAATGCACAAAAGATATTTTATATTCGTGTTAAACTCTAAAGCGATTATGAAATACTTATTCCAAAAACTTCTACTTCCGTTATTAAAATAAGAATATCCAATGCATCACTAAATTTCAAATTCACTGATAAGAATCTTATTAGTCATCCACTAATGTTTGACCCATGTGATGCATGGGGTGTATATATGTGATGCCTCTTTTTGGCGTTGTGATATGTGTATTTTCCTAATAGTTCTATGAATTTTGTCTACTGTATTGTAATAATTGTAAAATAGCATCGGACACTATGTGGTAAATACTATTTAATGTTTTTATTGATGTGGTAAAAAAGAAAAAATCTCATACCTGAAAATTATGAAAAAAATACATTCAAGACTATGTACTTGTGTTCGACTTTCAAAAAGTGATTTTTCATAAAATTGTGCAAGGAAAAACATCATCGCATATTTCGTTTTATTCATGTATAGATTATTAATAAGTGTGGAAATTGGTGCAATATTTTTTTCAAGGTTGTAGCAGTAAATTTGGATACAAAATTACTTTGAAAGTTATTCGTATATGTAAATTGGGGCAAAGATTATTGCAAAAGCTAATCGTGCAATAAATTAACAATTAGAATATGTATATGATAACTAAGCAAAGTAATTAAGAAATAATAGGAGATTACTCAAAAAAAAAAAAAAAAAAGAAATAATAGGAGACAACAAAACATGGTTCAAGCAACATTATTGATTTTATTAGATTTACTTTTAGAAATATTTTTTTATGGATTTGATCATGTATTTTATTTATTCCCGTTGTTAAGTCAATTTTTATTTTTTTTGAAATTTTGTTGTGGGGATTTGTATTGTATATTTATATTTTCTAATTATTTTATTTTATTCAAGTTCTTATACTTTATATGTTTTAGACCGTGAGATGCACAAACTGTATTTTTACAAAAATATTTTTTAGTGATTGCAAAAAGTTTAGAATTTCAATAGATAATTAAAATATAAATATGGTTAATTTGATTATAAAACATCTGATTAAATAATAGAGAAATAAATTATTATAAACTATAAAAAGATCTTTTGGAATACAAATATTTGGTTGATAACAAATTTTGTGAGTGTGAATTTTATCTATATATAGAGCATGATTATCTATAAGAAAGTAAACATTTGAAAAAAGTCTTAGCTGCCCAATGTTAATTATTTAATATATTATATTTTTAATACAATTAATGATAAAGTCATTTCAAATTCCAATAATTTTTAGAGCTTAGAAAGTTGAATAATTGGGTCGTATGCACAGTCGTTGCTGCGGTTCACATCATTTAGGCTTGAGGAATTCTATGATAAGCTTTGAGAATATTGCAGGTAATGTTTTCTTGAATATTGCTTGCTTTGATCGTGCTAGGTTCAGGTAATCAAGGTAACCTTTTCTCAAATGCTTCCTCAGCCTTTTATAGTGCTCATTTGAAAATTTGCCCGTTGAAGAGATAGGCTATTTTCCAATGAACTTCTTGTTCGTTGGCTTGTCTTTTCTTGGTCTGCAACACTTGTGATGTTGACACTTCCTCGTATTAAATGGTTCTGCAGCTTTACAGGGCCTGACACAAGCTTCAGTGTTTCCCATTGGCTTATTCCTTTTGCATGTTTCTGGGCCAAACACTTTAAGACCTGGCAGCTTGGACATATTACAATATCGAGTAATATTCTTGACTTCCTTCCAATGGATCAATGTCAGTTGTCTTGACTTGACTTTTGATCACGCTTTATCCTCTTGTGACATGAGTCCGCTCCAATCACAAGATTGACTTAACTATCACTTCAAGCGATAGACTTAGCTTCTTTCATTGACTTGGTGACACTTCCTCAAACTTCACACATCATTACTCACAATTTGGCTTTCCTTCAGTCGAATCCTTGTCTTCCTTCATGACCTTACTCAGCTGGCACACAACAGAGTCTCCACTCTAGTCTGCAGTTGACTTCTTGCATTCTTGACCTAGCTGACTTCACTCAGCTCTTTCAGTCCTATCTATTACAATATAGAATTGCAAGGAAAATGAGGTGCCAACTTCCTAGTCTAAGTTTTACATGGTATCATCAAAATCTAACAAATAAATTTCCTAACAATTTCCCCCTTTTTGATGATGCCAAAACTTATACAAACAAAATAAGTAAACAACAAACACAAGCAGTGCAGTAACAAAGAATGTATGCTTTGAATAATCAATTTTATTGATCATAGTATTCTTGTCCTTTACAAAGCTGTTTACAACAAGTAACAAAGATCATACAAATATTGCATTACAAAGAGTATCTAGGCTAGGTTACAAAGAGAATAAATATTACAAGGAAATTCTTTTTTTTTTTCAAACGATAGAATTTTATTATAACAACTCAAAAACTAAAATTACAACTACAATCGTAGCCAACGGGCTAAGAGCCGACAAGACTAACTAAAAGCCAAGCGGGGAATTGGTAAAACCAATTCAGATTCACAACATGGACTAACAAACTATCCACCCCAAACTAACAACTCCACGCCGGGAGACTTCAGCACTCCTTAAAGGAGACTGTAACACACCAAAAAAAACTGAAATCGGGCACGAGCAACCACTACATACTGCAGAACAGAAAAAACTGATCCGCCTACGAGTTTCGCAAATCAACCGAGAAAAGAAAACACAAACAAAATAAGAAAAAAACAACATTACTAACAACTAGGGAAAAAAAACAAAAAATTGCCTCTCCCTCTCCCAAATTTACTGTCGCATCCCATCGTCTTCTCAGCTCCGAGACACATCCGTGAAGCTCCGACCCGTTATCACCCTGGACCAAAAATTCCGGCCACTTTTATACGCAAAAGGGATAGCCATTGGTGTCCCTCCAATAGAAAACATGGAGGGGGAGGGGGAGGGGGGAAGGAGGGGGGGAGGGGGGAGGAGGGGGAAACGTGTGGGAGAAGGAGGGGTGCTAGGGTTTTTTTTTGGGGGGGAGGGTTAGAGAGAAGTGGGAGAGGATGGGGGTTAGAGAGAGAAGTTTTTTCCCCCCAAAAAAAAAAGAGATTACAAGGAAATTCTCAGAGCTATATTACAGGGAAAACTTACAGCTATGTATTTACATCAAAGTAAAATACACGAAGGGGTTTGCAGCTATCTTCAACGCCTTGGCTGCTTCCTTCTTCTCTCTTCTTCATCAGCTCTCCTCCTGTCTTCGTCAGCTCTCCTCCTCTTCCTTTCCTCTTCCTCCTCCTCCTTCTTCTTCTTCTCATATGCCCGCTTAGCAGCAGGGTCATCCCTTCGCTGCCTATCCTCTCATTCACGAGTTGTTCGAGCATTCTCAGCTTCTTATCTTCTAATTACTTTGGCATTCTTGTGTGCAACCTCTAAGTTAGCAAAATGATTGAATCCAGCCCAATATATGAGTGCCTTCTTCTGCGGATCCGCATACTTGATATCTTTTGATCTTGGTGCGGTTAACTACTTCTCCCACTGCCACCATGTCAACCCCTTCCTGACTCAGCTTCCCTTCCTCTGGGAGTGTATTGCACTGGAGGTTTTGATTTTCCAGCCGAGTGACTGCTGGAACTTAGCTGCTTAATAGCCGAATTGCATAGATCAAGTCCCTTCTCCTAGTACAGATCCCAGGCTTGTGGAAGAGTCATATCTTGAAAACAACCTTTTGCTTGTAGAGTCTGGAATTCCTCTAGAGATCTGGATAACGAGGGACCGTAAATCTTATATTTTACTAAAAATTAAAACCACTGTAAATATTCTATTTAGGTTCACGACTCCCCCCCTCCTTTTTTATAAATAATAACAACACAATCACAAAAATTTTACAATATTATTACCAGTTCGTTAACTTTAATTAAAGAATACACATATCTTAATCGCAACACTTTTAGAAAAGTAATTAACCATTATATTAAGCCAACACTATATATTTCAAAATACCACACATCACTAAATTGAGTTAAACAAATAGTCAAATTTAAGTTTTCTTTAATTATTATTATCACATAATTACTTTTCTTCTCTAAGAATATCCAATGCATCACTAAATTTCAAATTCACTGATAAGAATCTTATTAGTCATCCACTAATGTTTGACCCATGTGATGCATGGGGTGTATATATGTGATGCCTCTTTTTGGCGTTGTGATATGTGTATTTTCCTGATAGTTCTATGAATTTTGTCTACTGTATTGTAATAATTGTAAAATAGCATCGGACACTATGTGGTAAATACTATTTAATGTTTTTATTGATGTGGTAAAAAAGAAAAAATCTCATACCTGAAAATTATGAAAAAAATACATTCAAGACTATGTACTTGTGTTCGACTTTCAAAAAGTGATTTTTCATAAAATTGTGCAAGGAAAAACATCATCGCATATTTCGTTTTATTCATGTATAGATTATTAATAAGTGTGGAAATTGGTGCAATATTTTTTCAAGGTTGTAGATAAATTTGGATACAAAATTACTTTCGAAAGTTATTCGTATATGTAAATTGGGGGCAAAGATTATTGCAAAAGCTAATCGTGCAATAAATTAACAATTAGAATATGTATATGATAACTAAGCAAAGTAATTAAGAAAAAATAGGAGACAACAAAACATGGTTCAAGCAACATTATTGATTTTATTAGATTTACTTTTAGAAATATTTTTTTTTTATGGATTTGATCATGTATTTTATTTATTCCCGTTGTTAAGTCAATTTTTATTTTTTTTTGAAATTTTGTTGTGGGGATTTGTATTGTATATTTATATTTTCTAATTATTTTATTTTATTCAAGTTCTTATACTTTATATGTTTTAGACCGTGAGATGCACAAACCGTATTTTTACAAAAATATTTTTAGTGATTGCAAAAAGTTTAGAATTTCAATAGATAATTAAAATATAAATATGGTTAATTTGATTATAAAACATCGATTAAATAATAGAGAAATAAATTATTATAAACTATAAAAAGATCTTTTGGAATACAAATATTTGGTTGATAACAAATTTTGTGAGTGTGAATTTTATCTATTTATAGAGCATGATTATCTATAAGAAAGTAAACATTTGAAAAAGTCTTAGTCGCCCAATGTTAATTATTTAATATATTATATTTTTAATACAATTAATGATAAAGTCATTTCAAATTCCAATAATTTTTAGAGCTTAGAAAGTTGAATAATTGGGTCGTATGCACAATCGTTCTTTGCGGTTCACATCATTTAGGCTTGAGGAATTCTATGATAAGCTTTGAGAATATTGCAGGTAATGTTTTCTTGAATATTGCTTGCTTTGATCGTGCTAGGTTCAGGTAATCAAGGTAACCTTTTCTCAAATGCTTCCTCAGCCTTTTATAGTGCTCATTTGAAAATTTGCCCGTTGAAGAGATAGGCTATTTTCCAATGAACTTCTTGTTCGTTGGCTTGTCTTTTCTTGGTCTGCAACACTTGTGATGTTGACACTTCCTCGTACTAAATGGTTCTGCAGCTTTACAGGGCCTGACACAAGCTTCAGTGTTTCCCATTGGCTTATTCCTTTTGCATGTTTCTGGGCCAAACACTTTAAGACCTGGCAGCTTGGACATATTACAATATCGAGTAATATTCTTGACTTCCTTCCAATGGATCAATGTCAGTTGTCTTGACTTGACTGCTGCCTTTATCCCTTGTGACATGAGTCTGCTCCAATCACAAGATTGACTCAACTATCACTTCAACTGATAGACTTAGCTTCTTTCATTGACTTGACTGACACTTCCTCAAACTTCACACATCTGTTACTCAGCTGGCTTTCCTTCAGTCGAATCCTTGTCTTCCTTCATGACCTTACTCAGCTGGCACACAACAGAGTCTCCACTCTAGTCTGCAGTTGACTTCTTGCATTCTTGACCTAGCTGACTTCACTCAGCTCTTTCAGTCCTATCTATTACAATATAGAATTGCAAGGAAAATGAGGTGCCAACTTCCTAGTCTAAGTTTTACATGTTATCATCAAAATCTAACAAATAAATTTCCTAACAATTTCCCCCTTTTTGATGATGCCAAAACTTAAATAAACAAAATAAGTAAACAACAAACACAAGCAGTGCAGTAACAAAGAATGTATGCTTTGAACAATCAATTTTATTGATCATAGTATTCTTGTCCTTTACAAAGCTGTTTACAACAAGTAACAAAGCTCATACAAATATTGCATTACAAAGAGTATCTAGGCTAGGTTACAAAGAGAATAAATATTACAAGGAAATTCTCAGAGCTATATTACAGGGAAAACTCACAGCTATGTATTTTCAGCAAAGTAAAATACACGAAGGGGTTTGCAGCTATCTTCAACGCCTTGGCTGCTTTCTTCTTCTCTCTTCTTCATCAGCTCTCCTCTTGTCTTCGTCAGCTCTCCTCCTCTTCCTTTCCTCTTCCTCCTCCTCATTCTTCTTCTTCTTCTTCTTCTCATATGCTCGCTTAGCAGCAGGGTCATCCCTTCGCTGCCTATCCTCTCATTCATGAGTTGTTCGAGCATTCTCAGCTTCTTATCTTCTAATTACTTTGGCATTCTTGTGTGCAACCTCTAAGTTAGCAAAATGATTGAATCCAGCCCAATATATGAGTGCCTTCTTCTGCGGATCCACATACTTGATATCTTCTGATCTTGGTGCGGTTGACTACTTCTCCCACTGCCACCATGTCAACCCCTTCCTGACTCAGCTTCCCTTCCTCTGGGAGTGTATTGCACTGGAGGTTTTGATTTTCCAGCCGAGTGACTGCTGGAACTTAGCTGCTTAATAGCCGAATTGCATAGATCAAGTCCCTTCTCCTAGTACAGATCCCAGGCTTGTGGAAGAGTCATATCTTGAAAACAACCTTCTGCTTGTAGAGTCTGGAATTCCTCTAGAGATCTGGATAACGAGGGACCGTAAATCTTATATTTTACTAAAAATTAAAACCACTGTAAATATTCTATTTAGGTTCACGACTCCCCCCTCTTTTTTTTTATAAATAATAACAGCACAATCACAAAAATTTTACAATATTATTACCAGTTCGTTAACTTTAATTAAAGAATACACATATCTTAATCGCAACACTTTTAGAAAAGTAATTAACCATTATATTAAGCCAACACTATATATTTCAAAATACCACACATCACTAAATTGAGTTAAACAAATAGTCAAATTTAAGTTTTCTCTAATGAGTGACTCTCTTGTGAGACCGTCTCACGGATCTAAATCCGTGAGACGGAGTCCCAACCCGTACCCATCCCTAACCCAACTATATAAAATAAAAGGAACAATGGATTCGTTGTCTCTCTTTCTTCCACTTTCAAACTTCTTCTTCTCCAGCTCAAGTTTTTTCGATCTTGTGAACTCTTCTTGGAGGTCAATTTTTTTTTCTGATATCGCTGAAAATTGATTGCCGTTGCGTCCGCCGATGGCTACCGGATCCTGAAACAGATCATCTTGGTGTTGCTGCTGATAATTCATTGACTTACATTTCTACGACATGTCTTTGATATTTTATTCCTTTTTTTTGTCCAATTGGGTTAATTAGTATGTGTTTTTTCTTAATTAAACCTCCGGTGTAATTAAAGCTATATTTGTGTGTCCATTGCATGTGATAAAGACGAGGCTTTACGTCTATGGCTTCCCTGAAATACACCCTTTTGATCGCCAATGTGTATTTGCAGATGACTCCAATTTCTTCATGATTTTTTTTTTTTGGCTTGATTGGACTAAAGGAACGGATATTGCTACCAAATTGAGTTGCTTATTTGTGCTCTACAGTTGTAACTTATGTGGTTTTGATTTGGATAGAATGCAAAGGTTTGGGATTGCATTCACAAGTTTGAGGGCTTGATTAGATGTGTGATTTGTCCACAGAATTGAATTATGTACGACTTTCGTAAATAATATACTTGAAAGAGAACCCACATTCCATGTTGTTATGGACATTGAAAATGAACTATATATGAAAAAAAGATACTTGTTTTATATTGTTTAAAGTTCGCTCTGGTGATTCTTACTTTGTTAATGATGTAGAACTGTCTCGGTCCCCCGAGAACCGCATAAAGAAAATAGTATATAAGGAATACTTTTACAATAAAAAGTAATACTTTTCGAGTAAAAATGTATACTTTTAAGTAAATAAGTGATACTTCTATATGAAACTATGTTAAAAGTGATACTCAGTTACGTAATACTTTTAACACAGAAAGTGATACTTTTAACACAAAAAGTGATGCTTTTCACATGAAAAGTGATACTTCTATATAAAAATTATTTATCAGAAACAAATGAACAAAGTAATAGTATTAACATTAAAAATTGATACTTTTCACAGAAAAATTGATACTTTTAACACAGAAAATGATATTTTTAACATGAAAAGTGATACTTATATATGAAAGTATTTCTCATAACACATAAATATGTTAAAAGTGATACTCAGTTATGTGATACTTTTACCACAGAAAGTGATATTTTTAACATGAAAAGTGATACTTATATATGAATGAAAGTATTTCTCATAACACAGAAAATATGTTAAAAGTGATACTCAGTTATGTGATACTTTTAACACAGACAGTGATACTTTTAACATGAAAAGTGATACTTCTATATATATGAAAGTATTTCTCATAACACAGAAAATATGTTAAAAGTGATACTCAGTTATGTGATACTTTTAATACATAAAGTGATACTTTTAACATGAAAAGTGATACTTCTATATAAAAGTATTTCTCATAACACATAAAATATGTTAAAAGTGAAACTCAGTTATCCGTGTCGAATAGAAGTGAGTTGAAATTGAAGAATCGCAACAAATCGTAGAAAAATCGGAGACAAATTGCGACAAAAATTTCGGATAAAAATTCTCAATTTCGAAATATATGAGACATAGAAGAAGAAGTAGGGTTTGTGAAAACAAAATGGCATTGTTCTCAACAATATTAGAATATAAAAAGAGTTTATCATGCTATTGGCCAAAGGATTATTTTATTATTTAGAGAAAATAAGAAGTAAAGACCATCTCAAAAAAAAAAAAAAAAAAAAAGAAAGAAGTAAAGACAATTAGACAACTACCATATATAAACCATACACACGCCCAACTTGGGCCAAGCATCCAACATTTATGGGCCACGTCCGGAAGTCCATCTCATTTTATCATATTTACAAATTGCACCGATTTGTTTCTCAAAAACTGTACAGCCGGTCGTGGGTAAAAATCCGTCTCACGGATTTGGATCCGTGAGACGGTCTCATATAAGTTTTTGTGTTCTTTAATTATTATTATCACATAATTACTTTTCTTCTCTCTCTCTCTCTCTCTTGAACCTCAAGTTTATCATTTTCCTAATTTCTACAAGAATCCCTACAATGACCAGCTATTTCTTAACTTATTCATCAACGTCAAGTTCGCTGCGGTAAGAAACAAAACACAACTACTTTAAATTTACTTAATTCGTTAAGCCAAGCCCCCTAATTTAAAATCCATTAGATGCTAATTGTATCAAAAAGAAAACAAGATTTACCTATATAAAGCTATTTTTCGAGAACTGTTGCACAAGAAAATCGAGCGTACAAAATAGGTAGTATTCTTTAGTTAATGATATTTATCCATCTAACCTGCTCTTGTAAAAGTATGGCGGTGCTGATATATGAATATATAATTATATGCCCACATATTTATTAGTTAAGAAATGTCTCCACAGCTATTAGTATATATATATATATATATATATATATATATATATATATTACATTAATGATATTTCTACCAATACATTAAGTAGTACTATCTACCAAGCAGGCAAACACGTAGTGTCAGATTACTATCATACTTATATTTGAATTCATCATAGTACATATAACTGATCATTTATATAACTACTACATCATTTTCTTTATATATATATAGTATTTTCTTAAGAATATCTATAATTATTATGTGTATTATTAGTATTATATATTTCTTATAAATAATATTTGTATAAAGAATACCTTAATATTATAACACCGTATATCATGTTCCCTTTCATGTACACAGTAAATTCATCGTATCACCTTTCACTTGTCGGTTCGCCACGTATAACCTAATGGTATCTAAAAGTTTGACACCTAGGTCTATGTATCTGAATGTAATTAAATTACTTAAACTAGCAAGCCAATATCTTTGAGAATTTTAACAGTATAAAATAATCACGGCATCGATAAGATGAATTATAAGATATCATTATCAATGCAAATAACACATAAATAGAATGAATTGAATGAACTATATTGGCCTAGTGAGCAGTGTGAGGCTCGGGTATTACATCGGGTTTCGTACTGTTGCAGGGAGAATTCCTTCTTGCTTGCTGAAGACGAGAGTGTTTGCATGAGGAGAGAGAAAATGAATTTTGGTATATATAGGACTCGAAAGGACGGTTTTTGGAATTTGAAAAAATTTGATCAGAATCAACGGTCATGATTGACTCTTCAAAACTGCATTAATTTCCCCACATTAAATGCAACAACATTTGTATCCAATCATATGGTTTACTGTGCAACTTTTGCCAATCGTGATCATAATTATGTTGAAGTCCTAAGAAGAAAGTCAGCTTTCCCTTCCCTCGAAAAAAAAAAGTCAGCTTTCCCATCATGCTCATTTCAAACTTGCCTTGCATGAAGTTTGAGAACTTGTCACACAACTCTTTGTTTGTGGATCCAAAAATGATGTCATCCACAAATATTTGAACAAGCAGTATACTCTCTCCATCTTGAATCCTGAAGATTGTTCTATCAACTTTGCCTTTGGTGAATCCATTGTCAATTAGAAACTGAGACAATGTATCATACCATGCTCTTGGTGCTTGTTTCAATCCATACAATGCTTTCTTGAGCTTGTAGACATTATCTCCAATAGTTTTCTTTCTCTAGCAGTCCATTTAGAAATGTACTCTTCACATCCATTTGATATACAGTGAAGTTCTTGTGTGCAACATAAGCAAGAAACATCCTTATTGCTTCCAATCTGGCAATAGAAGCAAAGGTTTCATCAAAATCTATACCTTCTTCTTGGCAATACCCATTGGCTTCCAATCTTGCTTTGTTTCTTACAACAAATCCTTCATCATTCATCTTGTTCTGAATACCCACTTAGTGTAAGTCCAAGCGGCAACGATAATCTAGAGGGGGGGTGAATAGATTATCTCCATCTTTTCGATTTCCCCTCTTTTTCAAATCGAATGCTCAAAGATAATAATAAGGTGCGGAATGTAAACAACACACGTCGATTTAAAGAGGTTCAACCCACCTAGGGCCTAATCCTCTACCACCCCAAAGATATCAGGGATGGATTTCAAAAAGAAAAAGAATTTTATTAATTACCAAAATTAATACAAATTCAACTTACAACACCTTGAAGAGCACCACACTCTTCTTCAACACCACCTTTGGAGATTACCACAATCTCCTTTGAAGATTACCACAATCTCCAACGGCACCTTGTGAAGATTACCACAATCTTCAACCTTGAAGAATACCAAATTCTTCAACACCTCAACAAGAAGATTACCACAATCTTCTTACACCTAACACCTAGATCACCCAAGTGTGTTCTTACCACAAGAACACTCACAAGGATATCTTGTGTTGAATGATTGCCCAAATTCAAGATTACAACTCGATAATTGATAATACAATGGAGTGCAAGTGTAATCAAGAAAAGCCTAGACCTCAAGAATGTGAAAGTGAATAGCTAGGCAAATTACAACAAGAAATAAGACAATGTAAGAACAAGTGTATTCTTGAGTGTATCTTGTTGTGTTGTAGTCTTCTCTCTTATATTGTTGCTTCAATTCTTCCTCTATTTATAGGAGATGATTGATACTTGATAGGCTCCTCTTGGAATCTGATATCTAAAAAAAATTGCAATTAAAATCAAGATTATAGCTGTTAGAAATCAATCCCACAATTTAAGGGAAAGTTGTCTGCTGCACAACGGTTAGAATTTTGTTGTCAAAGCATAGGGCGACGGTCGCATTTAAATAGAAGTTTGAAATATATCGCAGCAAATTAACACGGGCGATCGGTCGAAGTGCACCTCGACCGTCAAGGCTACAAGGGCGATTGGTTGACTGACCAAAAAGCGAAAGAACAAAGTTTCATTTCGATGTTTCTTTGTTGTCCGATTTTTGACGAAAATAAACCTCAAGAAATACTCCGAAAAATTCGTAAAAACATTTTAAACCGATCGGGAGTATTTAGGACAACATTAGAAATATAGTTTTGAAGAAATAAAACATTTACACAAAAAGTGTTGTTCGATATAAATTCAATAAATACTCAGAAAAATAGTAGAGACATTTTAGATCAATTGGGAGTATTAAGACAACATAGTTTCAAAGTAAAAACCCATTGACTTAAAAACATTAAATGTGTTGTCCAATTTTATATCGAAAATAAACTTGAGGAAATACCGAAAAATATTAAAACCATTTTAAATCATTTAGGAGTATTTGGACAACCTTTAAAACCATTGTTTTGGTGTAAAATCAAAATCATCAAAATCATGATAAACCATTTATCAAACAATCTCCCCCTTTTTGATGATTACAAACCAAAACAATTTTAACGAGGTCGGTTTTGAAAACAAAACAATTTTACCGGTTAAAGAGAACTATCCGTTGTGAGTTATATAGCAAATGCTCCCCCTATCAACATGCACAACAAGAGTTATATAGAAGCAACTTAAACATAAGCTAAAATATTAGCTTTTCGATATTGAGCTTAAGTATCAATAACTTAAAAGCTCCCCCTGTCAAAGATACATCATTAGAACCGTATATAAGTCCATACTACAACCAATGGTAGAGATATTCAAACACATATAGCAAATGCTCCCCCTATCAACATGCACAACAAGAGTTATATAGACGCAACTTAAACATAAGCTAAAATATTTGCTTTTCGATATTGAGCTTAAGTATCAATAACTTAAAAGCTCCCCCTGTCAAAGATACATCATTAGAACCGTATATAAGTCCATACTACAACCAATGGACCATGATTCATACATAACCATAATGCACCAAGTGGACTAAATATGATCCACAACTTATGGCTTTATGAAGCCATAACTTATAGCTTCTTTTCGTTAAGCTTATCTTAGCTTTTATTGAGCTAATGAGCCTATAACCTATTTCTCCCCCTTTGGAATCATAAAAAAGAATGTTAGCACGATAAATACATCATATATTCTTATCAAAGTGCGCAAGTAAACCGATGTATCAAGCCATTTGAACATTGAAGCTTTTAAACCAAATAGAAGAGTCGAATCATACGACTTGTAGAAGCTTATGAAAAATCATTTGATTTGTAAAAACATGATCTCTATAAATATATGAGACTTTTGAAATCGAGAGAGTCATGTAGGTGATGAATTTTTTTTTTTTTTTATTGAAACGTTTTATCGAACACTTGGCGGCGTCAAAAATAGAAAAAGTTATATATAGCCCTTGTAAGTGAAATCAAGCCAAGTTTTTCATCACCAAAAACAATTTAACAAATATCATTCATCAACAATCAATAAGTTCATCACAAACATATATGAATTACATCAAGAAAAATACATATAAGCCACCAACTCAAGGGTTCAACCCAATTGAGCTAAAGATAGTGAAATTCTTACCATTCAATCGGTAAAGACGAGCAATGATGATGATAGTCGAGCTAGATAATCCCCAAAATATATAATTCATGCATCAAAACTCATTTGAAGTGAATTGTGTGTGAAATTTGCAAAGGGGACGAAAAATGGCCAAAATGTGTCAAAGTGACGAATGCTGAAGACAGAACCATTTTAATCTAAATTATAGCCTAAGCGACGGTCGAGGTTGAGGGCGACCGGCCGACGTTGAGGGCGACGCCGGTTGCCCTCAACCCTTTCCTGTTTGTCTGTCGGTTTTTCAAAATCCGAATTTTCAACCAAAAATCCGATTTTTCGCCCCTAAGTTTTAAAAACGTGCAAAATACAAACGTAGACCTCATTCAATATACATTATGTCATGATCAAGCTCGAAATGAGGTAAAATGCTCGGCGTTGAGCGATTAAAAAGTCCGAGTGATCCTTGAGACGGAATTAAACACATCTCAAGTTTTTGTTAAACGTGCAATCCCGTTAAAAAATTATCGAATCTCAATATGTTTAGTTCGATTATGACGAACCATATTTTGAAAAATTATTATCACCGAACTTGTTATCCCGAAAAATAATAACGTTTTGAGACTTTGGATACAACAAGTCATAAGAAAAAGTGCCTTTCAAATATTTGAAAATTTCTTTTAATGGCACTTTAATGAGATTCGTTGGGATAGTTTTGAAGTCGAGCCATATAGACATAAGGCATATGGATTGTCGAGTCTATTGGAATAATACAAGAAAACATACCTCGAATTTGTTTGTCAACTGATATGCCTTTCTCATCCTTTGTCAATTTTTAGCCATAGAGGTTGAGATGGTTCTTTCTTTGTTCAATGCTTAACTCCTTCAAGAGTTCTTTTGAAATATAGCCATCTTCTTGGTCCAAGCAAGAAATTGAGCTCCCCCATCATACTTATTTCAAGCTCACCTAGTATCAACTTAGAAAAACATATCTTGCACAAATATTCATTAGTAGCACCAAAAATATTCTCATAAATATGCACAAGTAAACAATCTTGCCCTTTATTAAAAACAAAGAGAGTAGTATCAACTTTACCTCTTGTAAAATCATTTAGCAAAAATAGCTAAGTCTATCATACCATACATGGGGTACTTGTTTTAAACCATACAAGGTCTTTTATAAAAATAATTTGGCCTAAAATTTTAAACTCCGATAGACTTCTATTTGAATGAAACCATTTAGAAAATTGGATTTAACATCCATTTGGTAAAGCTTGAAATTATCTTAAAACAAGAATGGGCAAGTAAAGTGCAAATATTACATCAAAATCAATACATTTTTCTTGAAAATACCTTCGAGCTACTAACCTTGCCTTAGTTCGACCAATGTTGCCTTGGTCATCGAGTTTGTTCCGGAATACCCTTTTTGTCTTCTTCATTACTATCATCATAGGGCATCCAATTGATCTAAGGTGTTCATAATAGAACATTTACTTCCAAATATTTTGAGGTAACAATATTTGGAGTACTTCATTCTCATCTACACAACTTGACAAACTCATTACAGGGGCATCGCTTATATAAGCAAGAAAGAATAATCCAAGTGTAAAAACATGCCTCAATCATCAATCACAAAATATCTTGAATAAGAGCATAGTAGAAATAGACACTATATATATAGACCATGAAGCAAGAAACACATACTATGCATTTAGAATATCATCAAGAATCTAATAAATCATGCAAGTTCAAATAAGCTTAAGAAAGCTACAAAAGGTCTCTTTAGAAATTTGAAAATCCGATAGCATATAGTTGAGACCTCATTAAAAAGAAGTATTTGAACAAGAGTTGATAAAGCAAATATGTGCAATCAAATATTGAATAGTGCCTTTCAAAAAATCTAAAAGTCCTCTTAATGGCACTTGTATTAATTACTATGAAAAACAAGCACATAGGCACATGGCAATACATATATCGAGTCTATAAGAGTAAGAATAACACAAGTAAACGTACCTCGATAATTTATGCCTTTCTTGACAAATAATGACGTAAATGGCCATGAAAATATGTAATTCCAACATAATTCTTAAAACAAATCTAGCACAAATCATAATGATAAAAGTGTAGGCTAAGAGATATCACAAGTAAGCACATGCCATAAAAATCTATAAGAGATGATAACACACTTTAGTCTACAAAAATGCACAAGAGTTTCAAAAACATCATATAAGGTCTTCTTTTTCAAAAATATTTTAAAAGCACAAATATATATTGAAGACCTTAATTAAAAAAAATAAATATTTGAAAACTCATTTTGCAATTAAGACACAAATAAAAGCATGCATAATAATAAAATAAAATGCATATTTAACTAGGGAGATACAAGTTACCAATTACGCCATTTCAATGGGTTGTATCGTTCCCATTGTTGATGATATCTTCCCCTTGAGAAGTCACTTTGTTGATGATGACTTCTTTGATTACTCCATTTCCAAGGTTTGTTGCCTTCCCATTGTTGAAAGTCTCTTCTTCTTTGAAAATCATCTTGTTGATGATATCTTTGCCATTTCCAAGGATTGTGTTCTTCCCATTTTTGAGTATATCCTCTTCTTGGAAATTTGCTTTGTTGAAAATAGTTTTTCTTCTTTGATCAAATGAAACGGTCATTTGATGTCTTCTTAGCGGTATAAATTTTCTTGATCATTATTTTCGCGAGTACCTAATATGACATTGTTTTGTGGTACCCTTATGTGTTTGGGTCCTTTGGGATTAGTCTTGAGACTTTTAAGTCTCCAACAATAATTAGAGCTATTTCTAGCTCGACAAGAATTAGCCGTATGACCCTTTTTACCGCAATAAAAACAAGTAATAATTCTAGGAGCATAATGACCAACATTCTTAGAGACTTGATTCTTTTTCATATGATTGACAACATTAAACTTATGATCAAGTTCTAGTTTCGAATTATCACAATAATCAACAATTTCATCGGTACTCAAGTTGGATATAGATAAATCCCCTTTCATGCAATTAATATCCTCAACAAGAGTACTATTTTCTTTTTCAAGGTTTCTAACCTTGTCAAGTGTGGTGGTGTGAGCACATGATAGTGATTCATAGGAAGTAAATAAACTATCCTTTTCATTTTTCAAAACATTGAATTCCTTTTTCAAAATTTTGTATTTAACAAGCAAGCTTTGGAATTCATTTTGAAGTTCATCATAATCATTTTGCAAATCACTATAATCATTATCATAGGAAGTAGAGGGTTTAGAACTTACCTCGTTTTCTTCTTCGATGCCTATGAGGCATTGTTCAACTTCTTCATCATGGGAGGTTGTAGAAGGCTTATCCCATGTTGTTGGATTTGATGTTGTATCCATTTGTGAAGTAGATGCTTTTGAGTTGCTCCTTTCATTTGCATATACTTCATAGATGGCTTCTAATTTTTGCCATACTTCATGTGCCGATCGAATACCTACAACATGATCAAATTCCAAAGTGGTAAGTGAACAATGTAAAATATTAAGAGCTTTTCTATTTAAGGAGATGATTTTCTTCTCTTCATCATTGAGCTTTTTGAAGCCTTTTGAGGTGTGTGGTGTATCTTTCATCGGAATGGATTCTCCATTAATGATGGTGTTCCAAATGTCGAACCCGCAACCTTGTAAATAGCATTCCATTCTTTCTTTCCAAAATGTAAAATTTTTGGAATCAAACCGAGGTGGCTTGGTGGTGGAGGTCTTAGGAAAGATGAGCTTCGTTAAGAGCCGACGATCGTTTCTCTTCACTCGCGATGTGAAACGAGCTTGCCAAAAGAGTTTGGCTCGATACCACTTGTAAGTCAATGCTCACGATAATCTAGAGGGGGTGAATAGATTATCTCCATCTTTTAGATTTCGCCCTCTTTTTCAAACCGAATGCTCAAAGATAATAATAAGGTGCGGAATGTAAACAACACACGTCGATTTAAAGAGGTTCAACCCACCTAGGGCCTAATCCTCTACCACCCCAGTATATCCGGGATGGATTTCAAAAAGAAAAAGAATTTTATTAATTACCAAAATTAATACAAATTCAACTTACAACACCTTGAAGAGCACCACACTCTTCTTCAACACCACCTTTGGAGATTACCACAATCTCCCTTTGAAGATTACCACAATCTCCAACGGCACCTTGTGAAGATTACCACAATCTTCAACCTTGAAGAATACCAAATTCTTCAACACCTCAACAAGAAGATTACCACAATCTTCTTACACCTAACACCTAGATCACCCAAGTGTGTTCTTACCACAAGAACACTCACAAGGATATCTTGTGTTGAATGATTGCCCAAATTCAAGATTACAACTCGATAATTGATAATACAATGGAGTGCAAGTGTAATCAAGAAAAGCCTAGACCTCAAGAATGTGAAAGTGAATAGCTAGGCAAATTACAACAAGAAATAAGACAATGTAAGAACAAGTGTATTCTTGAGTGTATCTTGTTGTGTTGTAGTTTTCTCTCTTATATTGTTGCTTCAATTCTTCCTCTATTTATAGGAGATGATTGATACTTGATAGCTCCTCTTGGAATCTGATATCTAAAAAAATTGCAATTAAAATCAAGATTATAGCTGTTAGAAATCAATCCCACAATTTAAGGAAAGTTGTCTGCACAACGGTTAGAATTTTGCTGTCAAAGCATAGGGCGACCGTTCGCACAGGAAATAGAAGTTTGAAACATATCGCAGCAAATTAACACAGGGCGACCGGTCGAAGTGCACCTCGACCGGTCGAAGGCTAGGGCGACCGGTTGCACTGACCAAAAACTGAAAGAACAAAGTTTCTATTTCGATGTTTTGCTCCCAGGTACCGGTCGCCTCTTTGGTCGACCGGTCGACCGCCTAAATGCAATGTTGTCCGATTTTTGACGAAAATAAACCTCAAGAAATACTCCGAAAAATTCGTAAAAACATTTTAAACCGATCGGGAGTATTTAGGACAACATTAGAAATATAGTTTTGAAGAAATAAAACATTTACACAAAAAGTGTTGTTCGATATAAATTCCAATAAATACTCCGAAAAATAGTAGAGACATTTTAGATCAATTGGGAGTATTAAGACAACATAGTTTCAATGTAAAAACCCATTGACTTAAAAACATTAAATGTGTTGTCCAATTTTATATCGAAAATAAACTTGAGGAAATACTCCGAAAAATATTAAAACCATTTTAAATCATTTAGGAGTATTTGGACAACCTTTAAAACCATTGTTTTGGTGTAAAATCAAAATCATCAAAATCATGATAAACCATTTATCAAACACTTAGTACCTATAACATTTTGGTGGGTTAGCCTTTGAACTAATTCCCATACTTTGTTCCTTTCAAACTGATTCAACTCTTCTTGCATGGCCTGAATCCAATGTGTGTCTTCCAATGCTTGAGACATATCTTTAGGCTCTATTTGGGAAATAAAACAAGTGAACATTGCTTCATGTTGTGCTCTGGATCTGGTTCTTATGCCATCTCTAACATCTCCAATGATTAACTCAGGTGGATGGTCTATCAGCCACCTTACATCAGGTTGGAGTAAGTCCACTGGATTCAGTTGTATTGCAGCTAAGTTGTCTTGAACAACTTCTTCATCTTTATTTAGCTGTAGACCTTCTAGCTGTCTTTGAGATTCGGCTATCTCATCATCATCAGGGTTGAGTGCTCTCACTTCTGCTTCAATATAAGGACTCTTCTGCATAGTTGGCTGATTCTGCTTATCAGCTAACTCATCAATGTCTTCTCCATTCACATTAGGTTCATCAAAAACCACATGGATAGACTCTTCAGTGACCATAGTCCTCTTGTTTAGAACTCTATAGGATTTACTCCCAGCTGAGTATCCGAAAATGATACCTTCATCAGCTTTAGCATCAAAAGCCTTCAAATTGTCCTTGCCATTGTTGTGGATGAAGCATTTGCAACAAAATATCTTGAAATATCCAACATTTGGCTTTCTCCTTGTCCAAATCCCATAGGGAGTCTTGGTCAATTGCATGTTAATCATGCATTTATTCCGAAAGTGTAGCATCTTTGTATTTATGGCTTTGGCCCAAAATCTCTTAAGCAATCCGACTTTAGCTAACATTGTTCGTGCGGCTTTTTTGAGGGTTATTTTCCTTCTTTCGACTCTTTGCATTCTCTTTGTGGAGTCCTTCCTGCTGATAACTCATGAGCAATACCATTTTCAACACAATACTGAGTTATTATCACATTGACAAACTCAGTTCCCCTGACAAATCTTATCTTTATAATGGTTTGACTCTTCTTATTTTGAACTCTTGTCATCACCGAGGTAACCTGCAGAGTGTTTCCTTCTTTTTACACATGAAAGTTGTCCATGTATATCTTGAATAGTCATCCACCACCACTAAGGTGTATTTCTTTCCCAACGATGCTAGTGGCTCAACAGACCAAATAAATTCATATGCAAAGCAGATGATATCCTGGTTGAAGAAATACTTGACTTATCCTTGAATGATGATTTCATTTGCTTTCCCATCCGGCATGCATTACATATGCTTTCTTTCTTGTAATCGAGTCGGCAGATCCTTCCACAAGATGACTCCTTGCAAGCTTGTTGATTGTCTTGAAATTCAGGTAACACAACTTCGTATGCCACAACAAACTGGATTTGATTGTGCTTCTTGCTAGCAGACATGTGCTTGGTGTAGCAGTAGACCAATCCACCTGTAGGTCCCAAGGGGTGTAAGTGTAAGGTTTAGAAGGGGGTTGAATAAACCTTACCAAATTTTCGATTTAGTCCTTTTAAATATACAGAGTTGATACTACACATTGTGTCCTTGATGGACGATCAATTTAGCCACTCGGTAGAGTTAATCTCTCAAAGACTCAACCGAATTTGTTGATGGAATAACTCAATTTGTTGGTTCTAAATTAACTCAAGCGTGGTTTTGTTTTATTGAAGGAAGACTTAACACCCTTAAGTTTGATTAAGCAAGAGTTTAGTGCTTGGTTTAGTACTTATAAATTATCAAGTGGATAGCAAATTTATCGTGAGATATAAGCGAGTTAAAAATGCGGGAATTAAAGTGCTTAAATGTAAATGACACAATGAAATTTTTATAGAGGTTCGAAGATGGGGTAATTCTTCTACTCCTCTCTTCTCCAACTCCTGGAGGAATCCACTAGGTAATGATCGTATACAAAGTGGTAGTCACCCAGGATACAAGTCTTGATCACACATCCGACTTGATCTTGGGACTCGGTCGGAGACGCCTTGATCACTCGGTGGCTTCTCGTGACGACTCGGCTTCTTCTTCACAGGCAATTTGCGCTTGATACTACTGACTCACTTGCTCAAGCTCTTTGGATTTGATCACGAAGCCCTCCAAAAGCTTAAGACTTGGTTCGACTTGAACCTTCCTACAATCCTTCGTGGAATGTAGACCCCTTTATTTTTCAAGTATTTTCCTCTTCAAGCGATTGAAGTTATCTTTCCTTCACGGTGAGTGTTGGATTGATGTTCTTCGTAGTGTAGGCTTGAGGATTGAGAATGTTTGATTTTTCGATAATTGCTTGAACGTTTTTAGTTCGGTCCGTGACTTGTGTCGCTTGTCACTTGTATCTTGTATCTCTTGTGTCACTTGTGTCTCTCTTATTCTCAATTAAACTCCTCGGCCTTTTATAGTGATCTTTCAAAAATTTGCCCGTTGAAGAGATATGCTTATTTTTGAAAGTCACTTGCGGTCGTTGGCTTGTCTTGTTGCGATCCTTGGAATTGCCATTTCCTCGTATGAATTGTTCTTTCACCTTTTCGAGTTCGACACGGTGTAGTGCTTCCCATTGGTTCATTCCTTTTGCACGCTTCGGGACCGAGCACTCGAGAAAGGTGATATGGAGATATTACTTGTTTAAGTAATTCTCTTGATTTACGGCAACGGATCTTTTTCGATTATCTCGACTTGACCGCATTTCTTTGCTTTCCCAGGTGACTTAGAGTCGACTTCCAATCATGGGTGACTCTTCTGTCACTTCAATTTGAGACTTGGCTTTTCTTGAGTTGACTTGATCGATACTCCACTGTTTGCATCTCACCGCTTCTTTAGTAGAGTTCGTCTACTCTTCTTTGCCATACTCAATTTGTCTCGCAATGCGAGTCTTCCTTCTAGTCTTGATTTGTCTTCCGCATGTTAGGGACGTGGCGACTTAACTCAGCCTTGGCGGCTCTATTTATTACAATGCATTTTACAACAAGAATTGGGGTGCCAACTTTCTATTCTAAGTTTTACATGGCATTCATCAAAATCTAAACAATAAATTTCCTAACAATTTCCCCCCTTTTTGATGATGCCAAAACTTAAACCATTCAAAAATGCAAATAGCAAAGATACATACAGATGTGTATTGACATAGAATGTATGCGCATAATCAATCCTTTTATTGATCATAACATTCTTGTTCTTTTACACAACTGTTTACAAGGTGTATCGAGCACATATTTGTCTACAAAAGAATAAAGAATTTATAGCTTTATTACGAAGACTTACATTGTATGTATTTACATAATAAAATACACGAAGGTTGATAAAGAACACTTCATCTCATTATTGTCTCCTTCTTTCATCTTGTTCAACATCTTCTTCTCTTCTTCTCTTTTTCTCGTCCGTCACCGCTTTGTTTTTCTTTTCATATGCCTTCCTCGGCGCCTTCATCTCTTCTTAATCTTTCCTGTCTTTCCTCCCATAGCTGAGTTTGTCTCTTGTTTTTTTCTTCTATTCTTTTTGCATACTCAGCAAAGAGATCCCTCCTTTCTTTCCCGGATCTACATATTCAATATTCTTGGGCAGAGGCCTAGGTATGAAGCTTCTTCCTCCACCATCGCTTCTTCCTCCCCGGGGCGCGTATCTTGTCATCGGGTCTTCTTTTTCCGGTGAGTGACCAGCGGAGTGACCGGACAGAGTGATCGGTGTAGTCTGCCGCTTGTCGCCTTCTTCACATAACGTGAGACCCTTTTCCGATCAAGATAAGTCCCAAGCTTGAGCCATAGACATATTTGCAAAGTATCCTTCGGGATGCGGCGTTTTAAATTCATCAAGCGATCGTGGCTCTGTCCCGACATACGAGATGGCATATGTGTCTCTGTCTCTTGGAATGCCTCCATGTTCTTTCAAGATGTTCATAACTCGAGGCATCCATTCTTCCTTCCACTTCCTTCATCCCCCGCTTCAATTGTTTTTCTTTTCACCATAGATATAGCAGAAGAGTGTTGGAGTGGCGAGTCACAGGAGTTTTTCTGATAATGTCACCAGACAGGACCCTGTTGAGGGTTTGTGCAATCATCAAGGTCACATCTTTCGATCCTTCCCCCTCGAGATTTTCCTTTCTTTTGTTTCAACACTTCCTCATTTGATTTTCCTTCGCATTTTGCTCCTTCCTTCTCAACTTGAGGATCCCCCTTGCGCCTTTAGGTATTTCTCTTCCCCCTTTTTGGCATCATCAAAGGAGAGAGGAACGCACGGAAACAGACTTGCAAGCGGAAGTCGAGCTCATTGATAGTTGAGTTTTGTCTCGAGTCTCACGCTGCAGAGTATGCATCACGAAATTCGGATTGAGTAGCGTTGGACTCTTTGAAATCACTTCATCTCGGCCATGAGAAGGCTGAATTTTGTATTCATGGTTTCTTCCAAACATGTAGATCACTCTTGTTTTGCTCACGCAATGACTTTATCTCGGCAATGTGAGCTTCATGCATGTGCTCAATATGTTCTCTCGGCTTCGTTTTTGCATAAGCATTTTTTGACTCTCCATACCGGCCTTGTTGAACAATGTCTGAAGTATCTAACTTGTTCCACACGCATTGTTTCTTCTTTCATTGCCACCATTCCCTCGATCCGGATGTTATGCCTCTTAAATCAGTGAGATTGGCATCTCTGTTGTCGGTCGCATGTCCATAGAGGCTCGATGCCTCTCCATCCATTCAATCTCGTGAATAATGCCTTGAACACTTCGGACTTCACTTGATTCTTCCGTTGCGGTGATGGCCATGCGGCGTCAAAATCATAATCGGTTTGGAACAATGGTGCTCGATGGAAAAATGGGAGCTGGTCGTGGTAGCGTCTTGCGTTCGTTCTCGACTCTTCATGGAGGTCGGGTACCTCCAGGGAAAAAGGAAAAGATTCTATAAAGGATTCATCACCGCCAACCGGGATTTGTTCGATAATGAGTGGTGCGCGTGAAGTTCTTTTAGGAATCGACCTGCTGCTGACTTGAGGAGCCAGGCGGTGGACTCCGGTTGTTGGGGTTTGTTGTGAAGTGGACCCGGCCTTCGAGCCTCAATTTGTCTCAAACGACTTCGTTGGTCTCGGTGATTTCTCCAATTGAGTAGATCGGTCCTCGGCCTTATCGAGCGTCATCGGACGATGATGAGATTTCCATTGGTGGCTCATCATCAAAATTAAATGTTTGACGAGTAGTCTTGGGATCGACTTGCTCGTGCTTGGAACATCCGTTGAGTCTTTTGGATCTCACACGGGGATGACTTCTTCTTCGCTTCCCGATCCCGAGAAAGGTTACATCGAGGATTATCCCGGGAATCATGAAGTGCGCTTATCTCCTTCTCGAGATGGGTCGATGATAGCGGGGGGATGTTCTCTACTTGACTTCTTTACCCCGGGAAGTCTCAACCTCCCGTGGGCCTTCATTACTTCCAGCTAGTCTCTCTGCGGCGAGGCTTGGTCCTCCCTTTCGACTTGATGTCGGTATGTCTTAGGGTCTTCTGCGGTGGCATCCATTGGAGTCTCAACCCCATGGATTGCACTTTCATCGCCTGCAGTGTTAACTCCCAGTACATTCCTTCCTGCGGCCTCGATCGCATCGCATCGGCGTCATTCGCCAGAGCGGTTGACACCTCACCGAGACAGTCTCAACTGCATCGAGCTTCGTTGATGGTAACTTGCTTTGTTTCTTCTTGTGTTTGTATTTTCTCTACTTCGCCTCCTTGATTCGTTGTGGAGTCATCGCAAAGCATCCTCCGACCTTGCTACGGTGGAGGGAGTTTCCCCCTCGGTGGCGCACCACGGTGAGTGACTTGGAATGGGGTCACTCGTCTCCAAACTCCGGGCTATTTCGATTGAGTGTTCGTAGTTGGGGCGGTGGTAAAACACCTTCAATAGGGGTTGGCTCGATTTGGGGTCCCCACTATCCCGCTTTCATCGCCATTTCCTTATTGCTTCTTCTCGAGTGAGTTGGGAAGTGGTGGCAGCAACAACAATGGCGATTTTTGAACCACTCCCATTGGATCAATTTCACCGTGTGTTGGAGGACTCTCCTGGTCCCTCCATCAATCTTTGCTCGTGAAGGATTCTCGATTCGTGCAATGCTTGCTTTGCATTTGCAACTCTTTCGCGGGCGAGATTCTCCGGGTCTCGTCCATCGGGCCTGGAGAAGACATCAAGGAGAGGATGTGTGTGTTCGGTGGTGCTTAGGAGATAGGCGGAGATCTTTGGCCTTCTCACGTGCCTCGGCCTTCCTCTCTTGCTTTTCTTTCTCCTTGTCCTTGAAGATCGCAGGATGTCCGTGCGATTGTCTTCATCCGATCTTTGGAGTACAGTGGTCATCCCAGAAGCTCAACAGATTCCTCTTCTTCTTCTATAAACTCAGCCGTTGGAATTGTTCCCTGGATCGACTCAATTTCCATTTCCTCCACTCTGCAGACGATTTTGGATGTCCGGGTAAGGTGGGGATAGAATCATCACATCACTATCAGCTCTACCGAGCACCTTCTTCTTGTCTCTGCTCGGACTACAACTATTTCTTCGATTTGCCTCTGCTGATCGCCTTCACGAGACTTAGCTGTTTCAGCAATTACATCCTGGAGACTCTACTTCTCCAGCGAGTCTCCCAGATCTGCTCCGGTGAGTGGCGACTCGGCCCGGTTTCTCAAGCTCTCTCGTAATCACTTACCGCAAATTTTCCATTTTGTTTTTGAGATTCTGACTATCTCATCTTCTTTTCCTCAATTGATAATTCCGGCTTGACTTGAGATAGGGACTCTTCTCGTATGGTTGGATGGTTCAAACCTTATCGGTGACTCTTCAATGTCTTCTCCATTTACATTTGGCTCATCGAATACCACATGAATGGATTCTTCTCGCAACCATAGTTCTTTTGTTGAGTACTCAGAGTAGGCTTTGCTTTCGGTGAGTATCCTAAGAAGATACCTTCATCGACTTTAGCATCAAAAGCCTTTAGATTGTCTTTGCCATTGTTGTGGATGAAGCATTTACATCCAAATATTACAAATATGCAACATTTGGTTTTCTTCCACCCAAATCTCATAGGGAGTCTTTGTGTTTGTCTATTTATCATACATCCTGTTTTGGGTGTAGCAAGTGTGTTGATTGCTTGACCCAAAATCTTTTTGGTAACCCTGCTTACCTAACATGGTCCTTGCTGCTTCTTTGAGGGTTTGTTTCCTTCTTTTCGCAACTCCATTCTTTGTGGAGTTCTTTCTGGCCGATAGTTCATGACCAATACCATTCTCGATACAATATCGAGTTATTATTCCATTGACAAACTCGGTTCCTCTATCGATCTTATTTTGATAATGGTTTGACTCTTCTCGTTTTGAATCCTCTTCATCACCGTGTGGTAGTTTTTGTAGAGTTTCTTTCTTTTTACACATGAATATTGTCCATGTATATCTTGAGTAGTCATCTACTACCACCAAGGTGTATTTCTTTCCACTTATCTTTTTTGGTTCCTTTGGGCCAAATAGATCCATATGAAGCGATGCAATATTCTTGTTGAAGATGGGCATGTCTTTTCTTTGAATGATGACTTGATTTGTTTTCCTTTCGACATGCGTCACATATACTCTCCTTTTTGTATATCGAGTCGGAAGTCCTTCCACAAGATTACTTCTTGCAAGCTTGTTAATCGTTTTGAAATTTAGGTGACTCGGCTTTTTTGTGCCACACCAACTTGATTCATTTGTGCTCTTTGCTAGTAGAGACAGTCTTTGGGTGTTGCGATTGACCAATCCACGACATACATATTCTTGTCTACATCCTTGCAAAGACAACTTCATTTGATTCAATATCCTTGATTTGGCATATACCCATGTTAAATCCAACATTGTAACCCTTGTCACGAGTTGGATCGATGCTTAGCAGGTTGAAGTTAAGTCCTTCAACATATGCAACGTCTGTGATTTCTAATCCATTCCTCTTGATGGATCCAATGCCTCTTATTTCACCAGGAGCTTCATTTCCTCCAAATATGACTTTTGCTCCTTTTACTTCCTTGAATTTTGACAGATTTTTCTTGTTTCTGTCATATGTCCGGGAACCACTATCCATGTACCAGGTTCCTTGGCACTTTCATTGCTTGAACTCCGCAATCAAGGAAATTAAGTTTTAGGTACCCATACTTGCCTGGGTCCCGAGGGGTTAGAATTGTAAGATGATCCAACCAACTTATAGCCAAATGATTTGACTCTAAGGGGTTGCCATCTATCGTGCCATAATCATAATTAATCCTGGCAAATTGCTTGGGATTCTAGGTTCATACAAATTTTGTCTCTTTTGTCGGCGTATGTCTCGTGTATAATTTTTAGCAATCGCCTTCTTTGGGTAATTGTGGTGTCTCCGAGTGTAGTGCCAGGTGCATATGTGTCTTTGATGAAAGCTCTTATACTTTTGGAATGGCCTTTTTTGAGTTCAGGCCTTTGCCATTTGGGCTTATATTCCATAAGTCTATCTTTGATGGTTCACATTATTCCAATCAGCTTGACTTGGATATTTTCTACCATTCCCATCATATGTATTTCTCTTATAGATTTTCTGGGGTTTTTGGTAGCTCGCTTCTTCTTTTACAGAGTATTTTTGTTTGGAGTTTCTTTGAGGAACTGGCCATTGAATCTCTTCTCGGTGTCCTTTCAGCCGCACTCAACTCGGGTCGCATTTTCCTTTTCCTTTATAACCAAGGCGAGTTTGCTTTTCTTGTGTTTTGGAGTGAATGTGTGTGCATCATTTAGAGTTTTGGATTTTTCGGACTCTTCATGACTTGAAGATCCTTTTTCCAAAATTACTTTTGAGGTTTGACATGGCACAGAGGAATTAAATCTAAGCCTGTCTTGTCTCCACATTCTCTTTGACTCATAATAAGATCATCCAATGATTTAGATGCCTTAGTGAATGAGGCAATAACATTTTTGAGGTCATTTTCCCTCTTCTCTATAGCGAGAAATTTCTCGCTATTAATTTAGCATTTGACCTTTAAACTTTCATTCTCATAAGCTATTTGACTTAGAGTACTCGGCTCCTTAGTCGGCTTTGAGTTTTGACTCTTAGTAGGCTGTTTTCCTCATTTAATAGTGTGTGTGAGGATTTAATGTGTTCAAAATCTTTCATCATTTTTCCTAATGAATCATAAAGATGGAGTGGGTGATGAAGTGTGAGTGTCACGATCACTATCATCGAGTCCGAGTTTGATGAGTTAGAGTGTACCTCATCTTCTTGGTCAGGTTGATCTTGTTCCTTGGCCATCAAGCGCATCGGGCTTCTTCTTCGAGTCACTTGAGTAGTCACCTTTGCTCTCGAATCAATTGTCTCTCTTGACTTGTTTTTTAAAAGATCTCTGCAGACCATCATTGCCTTTTTCTTTTCTTGTCTTCTTTCTCTCAAGACCTTTCTTTCTTTTTCATTCCAAAGATTTGTTAACTACGAGGATATGAGCAAATAATGGCATAGTGACCTGGTTGTCTACAGTTCCAACATAGATATTCAGCCTTTTGATTAGCTCTTTCCATTCTTGGATTGTCAGCCCTTTGATACTCAACTTTTTGATGATCTGTTCTCTTGGTTGGCCTATCTTCCTTGATTTGGAGGAGCCGAGTGTCTTACGGAAGATTCACCCTTTCCTCTCTTGTAGTTCTTATTGAAGAACTTGTTGAACCTCTTAACCATCGGGGCTATTTCTTCCGGATCAATGACTTTTTGACCTCGGCTCTCTTCCCATCTTTAACAATTAGAGCAGTTGTTTTGGGTACAATTTGTCTCTTCCTGGTCTTTTCTTCTCGGCTCAAACTCGTAGGCTTTGAGGTCCGAGAATAATTCATGGTTGGATGTCTTTGATAGGTCCATGGAATGTCTCGGTGCCATGACCTTCATTTCCCATTCAGTTGGAAGACTTTTTAGGATCTTCATACACATTTCTTCGTGTATATTCCTTTCCAAGTGCGAGATAACTCGTTGGTGATTTCGTGAACCGAGCATCCAGTTGATCCAGGTTTTCTCCCGAGATCATTTTGAAGTTCTCAAATTTACATACCACCGATAATTTGTTTTCTTTGATTTGTTTCGAGCCTTCACAAATCAATGTCACTTGTCCCATTTCTTTAGCCGTTTTGCATGATTTGACTTTATTGAACATGGCTTTGTCCAAGGTTTTGTAAAGGATGTCCTTGGCTACATTGTCAGGTTGTATCTTTTTGTCATCATTTGTCCACTCGGTTCTTGGTTTTTCAACCATGGCTGGTCCGGGAGCAACATCTCTTTCTCCTTCAAATTGCAGCTCTTCTTACAAATGTGTTCACCTTTAAGATTTGCAGTGGCCCATCTTTCTATTACTATCCACATCTCATCATGTAATCTTTGATAGATGAGCTCGCATATGAATTTTCCAATCATCAAATTCTTCAATTGTGAACATAGGGATGCGTGTCAAATTTGCTTCCATGATAATAACTTTTAATGATAAAAAGAGTTTTGAAAGTTTACGTACTAAAGCAGACTTTGAAAAGTTTGGAGATCTAGTTCAAGAACCGAGTGCGGAGGGTTCAATGAACCAACCGCTCCGATACCACTTGTAGGTCCCAAGGGGTGTAAGTGTAAGGTTTAGAAGGGGGTTGAATAAACCTTACCAAATTTTCGATTTAGTCCTTTTAAATATACGAGTTGATACTACATGTACAAATGTGTCCTTGATGGACAAAGTCAATTTAGCCACTCAAGAGAGTTAATCTCTCAACAGGACTCAATTTGTTGATGGAATAACTCATTGTTGGTTCTAAATTAACTCAAGCGTGGTTTTGTTTTCAGCGAAGACTTAACACCCTTAAGTTTGATTAAGCAAGAGTTTAGTGCTTGGTTTAGTACTTATAAATTATCAAGTGGATAGCAAATTTATCGCCAGATATAAGCGAGTTAAAAATGCACGGGAATTAAAGTGCTTAAATGGAAATGACACAATGAAATTTTTATAGAGGTTCAAGATGGGGTAATTCTTCTACTCCTCTCTTCTCCAACTCCTGGAGGAATCCACTAGGTAATGATCGTATACAAAGTGGTAATCAGCCCGGATACAAGTCTTGATCACACATCCGACTTGATCCTTTGGGACTCGATCTGGGAGACGCCTTGATCACTCACCGGGCTTCTCGTAACGACTCAACTTCTTCTTCACAGGGTACCGCTTTGATACTACGACTCACTTGCTCAAGCTCTTTGGATTTGATCACGAAGCCCTCCAAAAGCTTAAGACTTGGTTCGACCTTGAACCTTCCTACAATCCTTCGTGGAATGTAGACCCTTTATTTTTCAAAAGATTTTCCTCTTCAACCGATTGAAGTTATCTTTCCTTCACGGTGAGTGTTGGATTGATGTTCTTCGTAGTGTAGGCTTGAGGATTGAGAATGTTTGATTTTTCGATAATTGCTTGAACGTTTTTAGTTTGGTCCGTGACTCAGGTCGCTTGTCACTTGTATCTTGTATCTCTTGTGTCACTTGTGTCTCTCTTATTCTCAATTAAACTCCTCGCCTTTTATAGTGATCTTTCAAAAATTTGCCCGTTGAAGAGATAGGCTTATTTTTGAAAGTCACTTGCGATCGTTGGCTTGTCTTGTTGCGATCCTTGGAATTGCCATTTCCTCGTATGAATTGTTCTTTCACCTTTTCGAGTTCGACACGGTGTAGTGCTTCCCATTGGTTCATTCCTTTTGCACGCAAGGATGAGCACTCGAGAAAGGTGGTATGGAGATATTACTTGTTTAAGTAATTCTCTTGATTTTCGGCAACGGATCTTTTACGATTATCTCGACTTGACCGCATTTCTTTGCTTTCCCAGGTGACTTAGAGTCGCCTTCCAATCATGGGTGACTCTTGTCACTTCAATTTGAGACTTGGCTTTTCTTGAGTTGACTTGGTGATACTCCACTCATTTGCATCTCACCGCTTCTTTAGTAGAGTTCCGTCTACTCTTCTTTGCCATACTCGGTGTCTCGCAGTGAGTCTTCCTTCTAGTCTTCAGTTGTCTTCTTGCATGTTAGGACGTAGCTGACTTAACTCAGCTTGGCCAGCTCTATTTATTACAATGCATTTTACAACAAGAATTGGGGTGCCAACTTTCTATTCTAAGTTTTACATGGCATTCATCAAAATCTAAACAATAAATTTCCTAACAATTTCCCCCTTTTTGATGATGCCAAAACTTAAACCATTCAAAAATGCAAATAGCAAAGATACATACAGATAGTGTATTGACATAGAATGTATGCGCAGAATCAATCCTTTTATTGATCATAACATTCTTGTTCTTTTACACAACTGTTTACAAGGTGTATCAGAGCACATATTTGTCTACAAAAGAATAAAGAATTTATAGCTTTATTACAGAAGACTTACATTGTATGTATTTACATAATAAAATACACGAAGGGTTGGGACAAAGAACACTTCATCTCCTTCATTGTCTCCTTCTTTCATTATGTTCAAGATCTTCTTCTCTTCTTCTCTTTTTCTCGTCGTCACCGCTTCTTTTTCTTTTCATATGCCTTCCTGGCAGCTTCATCTCTTCTTAATCTTTCTGTCTTTCCTCCCATAGCTGAGTTTGTCTCTTGTTTTCTTCTTCTATTCTTTTGCATACTCCAGCGTTGCTTTTAGCCACTTGCAAATTTGCTACTTGGTCAAGCCACCAAGAGATCCCTCCTTTCTTTCCCGGATCTACGATTCAATATTTTTAGGCGAGGCCCAGTCCGAAACCTCTTCCTCCACCACTACTTTTTCCTCTACCTCGGGCGTGTATTGTACTAGGGTCTTTTCTTTCCGGTGATTGACCCCGGAGTGACTAGCAGAGCGATCGCTTGTAGTCTGCCGCTGTCGCCTTCTTCACATAACGTGAGACCCTTTTCCCAAGACAAGTCCCAAGCTTGAGCCATAGACATATTTGCAAAGTATCCTTGGGATGCGAGCGTTTTAAATTCATCAACCGATTGTAACCAAGGCCGTATGATTGTGATTGTGCTTTGGTGTGAATGTGGGTGCAACATTTGGTGTTTTTGGGTTTTGGATTCCTTCATTGCTTGAAGATCCTTTTCCCAAAAATCACTTGAAGTTTGACTATGCACAAAGGAATTGAATCCTATGCATGTCTTGTCTCCATATTCTTTTTGACTCATAATAGGTTCATCCAATGATTTGGATGCTTTTGTAAATGAGGCAATCACATTTTTGAGATCATTTTCTCTCTTTTTCTCGTAGAAAGTGCCTAACTCGCTATAATCTTGGCATTTTCAACTTTCAACTTAGTATTTTCATCAGCTATGTGACTTAGAGTACTCATATCTTTTATCAGCTGTGAGTTTTGGCTTTTAAGCTGGCTGTTCTCCTCATTCAAAAATGTGTGTGAGGTTTTAATGTGCTCAAAATCTTTCATCATTTTGCCTAATGAATCATAAAGATCTGTGGGTGATGAAGTGTGTGTATCACAGTCACTATCACTAGAATCGGAATGAGATGAGTTAGAATGTACCTCATCTTCTTGATCTTGTTGATCTTATTCTTTAGCCATGAGGTAGATCAAAGCCTCTTCCTCTGTATCACTTGAGTAGTCAGCTTCACTACTGTCTGAGTCTGCTGCTTCACTACACTTGGCTGGCTCAACAGTCTCAGCAGCCAACACGACTTTCTTCTTTTCTTGTCTTCTTTCTCTGAAAGCTCTTCTTTCTTCCTCATTTCTGTATTTGTTGACTGGTGGATAGGAACAGTCAATAAGAATATGTGTAAGTCAAGCGCTACGATAATCTTGAGGGGGTGAATAGATTATCTCCATCTTTTCGATTATGCCCTTTTTTCAAACAAATACGCCAAGACAATAATAAAGGTGCGGGAAGTAAACAACACGCGTCGATTTAAAGAGGTTTAACCCACCTAGGGCCTAATCCTCTACCACCCCAAAGATATCAGGGATGGATTTCAAAAGAAAAAGAATTTTATTAATTACCACAATTAATACAAATTCAACTTACAACACCTTGAAGAGCACCACACTCTTCTTCAACACCACCTTTGGAGATTACCACAATCTCCTTTGAAGATTACCACAATCTTCCTTCAACGGCACCTTTGAAGATCACCACAATCTTCAATCTTGAAGAATACCAAATTCTTCAACACCTCAATAAGAAGATCACCACAATCTTCTTGCACCTATCACCTAGATCATCCAAGTATGTTCTTACCACAAGAACACTCACAAGGATATCTTGTGTTTGAATGATAACCAAAAATCAAGATTACAACTCAATAATGAATATTACAATTTGAGTGCAAAGTGTAATCAAGAAACAAAGCCTAGACCTCAAGATGTGAAAGTGAAATACTTAGGCTATAAATACAACAAGAGTGTTGAATATGAAAGCTTGGAAATTTGCAGATTTCTTGTTGTGAATTTGCTTGTGTTGTTATGTCTTGTGTCTTCAATTCATCCTCTATTTATAGGGAAGCTTCACCAACATAGGCTCCCAACATAGGCTCCTCTATCTTCACTTTTGTCTACAAAAAGAAGATCACAAGATGTAGAAATATTGTACAAAAATCAAAAGCAAATCTTGTCACACAGATTGCAACGGTTGGAATTTTGTCACAAAATAGCATAGGTCGATAGGGTGCCCCTGTTGAAGATTTCACCGTTTGAAAAAATAGTGCGATCCAGGTAGGGGTTGCAGGGGTGCGATCGGTCGAGGTGGGGTGCGGACCGGCCGCCTAGGGTGCGACCGGTCGACCTCACCTGACCGGTCCCCTCCTCTTTTTCAAGACCTGTAAGTTCTGCTTTCGTGTTTTCTTATCTTCGTGTACTGTCGATCACTTTGGGATGCATCGGCCGATCGCTTCTTTAAAATGTTGTCCGATATTTTTCAAAAAAACTTCAAGAAATACTCCAAAAAATTAGTAAAAACATTTTAAATCATTTGGGAGTATTTAGACAACATTTATAAACATAGTTTTGGTGTAAAAACCAATTTAAACAAAACCATCAAAAGTGTTGTCCAATTTTTATCAAATTAAAAATCCTAAGAAATACTCCAAAAATTAGTAAAAACATTTTAAATCATTTAGGAGTATTTGGACAACATATAAAAACATTGTTTTGGTATAAAAACAAAATCATCAAAATCTTGATAAAAACATTTATCTAACAAACTCTCCCTTTTTGATGATTACAAACCAAAACAATTTTAGAAGGTCGATTTTAAAACAAAACAAATTTTCCGGTCTTAAAACAACAATCATTTACAAACAAGATACATCATAAGTACAAGCACACAAGGATAGGAGCAAAGATTTTTCAAAATCATTTTTGCACAAGCTCCCCCTATCAACATGCATATAAAGAACAAGTATACAAGCAACAACTAAAAGCGAAAAGCTTAGCTTTCACAACTTAAGCTTGAATTCCATGAGCTTATAAGCTCCCCCTGTCACAAAACATCATTAGTCAAGCATAAAAGTCCACAATACATCAAATGGACTAAGCATTTTTCACAGCTTATGGCTTTCAAGAGCCCTAGCTTATAGCTTTTCTTGCAAGCTTATTTTCGCTTCTTTGAGCGTATGAGCATTTTTCCTGTTTCTCCCCCTTTGGAATCATCAAAAAGAATGCTAGCACGATAAAAACATCATATTTTCATATCAAAGTGCGCAAATTTATCGATTTATCGAGCTTATTGAAAATTGAAGCTTAAATTCCAAGTAAAAGGAAAAAGTTGATCAATTGACTTGCAAAAGCTCATTTGATTGATAAAACATGATCTCTATAAACTTATATGACTTTTCAAATCGAGAGAATCACGTAGGTGATGAATTTTTCATTGAAACAATTTGTCGAACACTTGGCGTGCGTCGAATAAAACTAGAAGTATATAACGCCTTTGAAATTCATTTAAGCCAAAAAATTTTCATCACCAATTCAGTTCAAACAACATTCAACACATCATAAATATTAAGCTCATCACATTCATATGAAATTAGCATCAAGAATTTTGCAAATAAGTTAAAATCTCAAGGGTTCAACCCAATTGAGCAAATGGAGTAGAATTCTTACCATTCAATCGGAGAAGTCGAGTAATACGAATGATATACTCGTACTATAAACCCAAAAATATAGAATATACAAGAAAGAAATCATTTTGGGTGAATTGTATGTGAATTTTGCAAAGGGGTTCGATTTTGGAAGAAAATAACCAAAATAACGAAGTGAAGGACAAAAGTAATTTTATTGCTGAAAATGATCTGGGCGACCGGTTGGGGTCATGGGCGACCGGTCGACGGCATGGGCGACCGGTCGGCCTTTGATCGTCGCCAAATGATTCATCCCGTTTTCCAAAATCCAAGTTTGAACCAAAAATCCGATTTTTCGCCCCTAAGTTTTAAAAACGTGCAAAATGCAAACATAGACCTCATTCAATATACATTATGTCATAATCAAGCTCGAAATGAGGTAAAAAGACTCGGCGGTAAATGAACAAATGTCCGCGAGTTATCTTTGAGACGGAATTAAACACATTTCAATTTTATGTTTAAGAAACGCAATCCCTTTTTAAAACGAACGTAGAATCTCAATATGTTTAGTTTGATTATAACAAACCATATTTGAAAAATTATAATCACCGAACTTGTTATCCCGAAAAATATACACGTTTAAGAACTTTGGATACACAAGTCATAAGAAGAAGTGCCTTTCAAATATTTGAAAATTTCTTTTAACGGCACTTTAATGAGATTCGTTGGGATTGTTTGAAGTCGAGCATATAGACATAAGGCATATAAAATGTCGAGTCTAAGGAATAATAAACGAAGATAGACATACCTCGAATTTGGTTTGTTAACCAATATGCCTTTCTCAAACTTGTTCATCTTGATATTGTTGACATAGGAATGGATATTGTTCTTCCTTCTTCAATGCCTAACTTCTTCAAAGGTTCTATTGTATACTTTGATTGTGAAATATAATCACTTTCTTGGCATTGTTTAACTTGAAGTCCAATGAAGAAATTCGGGCTCCCCCATCATGCCCATCTTAAGTATACCTTGCATCAACTTAGAAAATATCTTGCACAAATATTCATTAGTAGCACAAAAATAACATCATCAACATAAATTTGCACAATTAAACAATTTTGCCCTTTTTCAAATAGTGTAGTGTCAACTTTACCTCTTATAAAACCATTTTGTAAAAGAAAAGAACTAAGTCTATCATACCATGCACGGGGTGCTTGTTTTAAACCATACAAGGCCTTTTTAAGTTTATAAACATCATTAGGCCTAGAAAAATTTTCAAACCCCGGAGGTTGTTTTACATAGACTTCTTCTTGAATAATACCATTTAAAAATGCGGATTTTACATCCATTTGGTAAAGCTTGAAATTTTTAAAACAAGAATAGGCAAGTAAACATGCGAATTGCTAATAAATGTGATACGGGTGCAAATGTATCATCAAAATAAATACCTTCTTCTTGTCAATACCTTCGAGCTACTCACCTTGCCTCAAGCTTGACCCGAAATACCAAAAATAATTTCTGCAAAATCTTAACAAGATATCTTGCACAAGAGCATAGTAATATCGAATAATAGAGACACAATAATAAGTAACACATACTATGCTTTAGGAAAAATCATCAAGAGTTCAATAAAAACATGCAAGTTCAAATATGCTTATAGAAAGCTATATAAGGCCTCTTTTGAAATTTGAAAATCCGAGAGCATATAGTTGAGACCTCATTTATAAGAAGCATATGATCAAGAACTTTGACAAAGCAACCAAGAATAATGACATTTATATGAGCAATAAAATGCATAACTAAGAGAGGGATAAAAATCAAATGTCTTATCAAAATAAAGTATAATCCCTTACTAATCTCGGATAAAACAAGCTAAGTCAAATAATGCCTTTCAAAAATCAAAACATCCTCTTAATGGCACTTATGTGAAATACTATGAAATATCTTGAAAATCAAGCACATAGGCATATGGCAAACATAATATCGAGTCTATAAGATGAATACCGATGAGAAGCGTACCTCGATAGTTTATGGTCCTCTTAACACATTATGACATAAATAGCCATTGGTGAGGATACATGAATCCTACACAATTCTTAAAACAAGACTAGCACAAAACATAGTAATGGAGGTGTAGGCTAAAGCAATAAGGTATATCACAAGTATGCTTATGCTATATAAATCCATAAGAGATAATAAATCAAATTTTTAGTCATAGTAAATGCACAAGAGTTTATATAAGCATCATACAAGGTCTCCTTTTCAAAATATTTTAAAAACACAAATATACATTGAAGACCTTAATTTTAAAAATATTTGAAAACTCATTTGCAATTAAGACACAAATAAAAACATGCATAATAACAAAATAAAATGCATATTTAAATGGAGAGATACGATTTACCAATTTTGCCATTTCCACGGGTTATGTCTCTCCCTTTGTAGATAGTATCTTCCTCTTGAGAAATCATTTTGTTGATGATGTCTTCTCCAATTTTGCCCATTTCTCGAGTTTTGTCTTTCCCATTTTTGATGGTGTCTTCTCTTTGAGAATCATCTTGTTGATGATGACTTTGCCATTTCCAAGGATTGTGTACTTCCCATTTTTGATTATATCCTCTTCTTGGAAATTTATCGTGATGGTGTATTCTCCTTTGATCAAATGACACGGGCATTTGATATCTTCTTGGTGGTATGAATTTTCCTTTATTATTACGCCGGTACCTAATATGACATTATTTTGTGGTACCTCAAGTGTTTGGGTCCTTGGGGATTAGCTTTGAGATTTTTAGGTCTCAATAGAAATTAGAGCTATTTCTAGCTCGACAAGTATTAACCGTATGACTCTTTTTACCGCAATAAAAACAAGTAATAATTCTAGGAGCATAATGACCAACATGCTTATAGACTTGATTCCTTTTCATATGATTAACAACATTAGGCTTATGATCAAGTCCTTGTTTCAATTTATCACAACTATGAACATCAATAATATCGGTCATTTTATCGGTACTCAAGTTGGATTTTGATAAATCATTTTTCATGCAATTAATATCCTCAACAAGAGTACTATTTTCTTTTTCAAGGTTTCTAACCTTGTCAAGTGTGGTGGTGTGATCACATGAAAGTGATTCATAAGAGGAAAATAAATTATCCTTATCAATTTTCAAAATATTGAATTCCTTTTTCAAATTTTTGTATTTAACAAGTAAGCTTTGGAATTCATTTTGAAGTTCATCAAAATCATTTTGCAAATCACTATAATCATTATCGTAAGAAGTGGAGGGTTTAGAACTTACCTCGTTTTCTTCTTTGAAGCCCATAAGACATCGTTCGTTTTCATCGACGTCGGAAGTTGTAGGACACTCATCCCATGTTGGGTTTATATCCATTTGAGAAGTAGATGCTTTTGAGTGGCTCCTTTCATTTGCATATACTTCTTCTAATTTTCTCCATACTTCATGAGCCGATTTAATTCCTACAAGATGATCATATTCCAAAATGGTAAGTGAACAATAAATAATATTAAGAGCTTTACCATTTAAGGAGATGCTTTTCTTCTCTTCATCATTGAGCTCTTTGAGGCCTTTGTGTAGTGTGTCCATCATTGGAATGGATTCTTCATTTACGACCGTGTTCCAAATATCGAACCCGCAACTTTGTAGATAGCATTCCATTCTTTCTTTCCAAAATGTAAAAATTTTGGAATCGAATAGTGGTGGCTTGGTGGTGGAGGCGCCGGTAAGGTAGACTTCGTTCAGAGCCGATGATCGTTCCTCTTTACTCGCGATGTGGAACGAGCTTGCCAAAGAGTTTGGCTCGATACCACTTGTAAGTCCAAGCGGCTACGATAATGCAGAGGGGGTGAATAGATTATCTCCATCTTTTCGATTATGCCCTTTTTTTCGAAACAAATACGCCAAGACAATAATAAAGGTGCGGGAAGTAAACAACACGCGTCGATTTAAAGAGGTTCAACCCACCTAGGGCCTAATCCTCTACCACCCCAAAGATATCCGGATGGATTTCAAAAAGAAAAAGAATTTTATTAATTACCACAATTAATACAAATTCAACTTACAACACCTTGAAGAGCACCACACTCTTCTTCAACACCACCTTTGGAGATTACCACAATCTCCCTTTGAAGATTACCACAATCTTCCTTCAACGGCACCTTTGAAGATCACCACAATCTTCAATCTTGAAGAATAGCAAATTCTTCAACACCTCAATAAGAAGATCACCACAATCTTCTTTCACCTATCACCTAGATCATCCAAGTGTGTTCTTACCACAAGAACACTCACAAGAATATCTTGTGTTTGAATGATAACCAAAAATCAAGATTACAACTCAATAATGAATATTACAATTTGAGTGCAAAGTGTAATCAAGAAATAAAGCCTAGACCTCAAGATGTGAAAGTGAAATACTTAGCTATAAATACAACAAGAGTGTTGAATATGAAAGCTTGAAATTTGCAGATTTCTTGTTGTGAATTTGCTTGTGTTGTTATGTCTTGTGTCTTCAATTCATCCTCTATTTATAGGGAAGCTTCACCAACATAGGCTCCCAACATAGGCCCTCTATCTTCACTTTTGTCTACAAAAAGAAGATCACAAGATGTAGAAATATTGTACAAAAATCAAAAGCAAATCTTTTCATCCACAGTTTAACGGTTGGAATTTTCTTTGTCACAAAATAGCATAGGCGACCGGTTGCCCTGTTGGATATTTCGACCGCTTGAAAAAATAGTGCGATCGAGGTAGGGGTTGCGGGGTGAGTGACCGTCCGCCTAGGGTGCGGCGTGGCCGACTCACCCTTGACCGGTCCCCCTCCCTCTTTTTTCAAGACTGTAAGTTCTTTCGTGTTTTCTTATCTTCAGTCTAGGTCTACCACTTTGGGCACGGCCGATCGCTTCCTTTAAAATGTTGTCCGATTTTTTCAAAAAAAACTTCAAGAAATACTCCAAAAAATTAGTAAAAACATTTTAAATCATTTGGGAGTATTTAGACAACATTTATAAACATAGTTTTGGTGTAAAAACCAATTTAAACAAAACCATCAAAAGTGTTGTCCAATTTTTATCAAATCAAAATCCTAAGAAATACTCCAAAAATTAGTAAAAATATTTTAAATCATTTAGGAGTATTTGGACAACATATAAAAACATTGTTTTGGTATAAAAACAAAATCATCAAAATCTTGATAAAAACATTTATCTAACAATATGTCTGGTTGTCCGTAATTCCAACATATGTTTTTAGTTCTTTGATCACTCTTGTCGGTCCTCGATTATCGGCTCTCCGATAGTCGGCTCTACCGATGTTCGACTTTCTTGGCCTGCTGTCCTCCTTGCTTTGGAAGGTCTTGAATGTATTCGGAGGTTTCACCCTTGTTTCTTTTAAAGTTCTTGTTAAAGAACTTGTTGAATCTCTTTACCATGAGGGCAATTTCCTCCTGGTCAATGGTCTCCTTTAGCTTACCTTTCTTTCCATCATCGACCAATAATGCAAAATTTGTCGTGAGTACAACTGCTTTCCTCTTGTTCTTTCCTTCTAAGCTCAAACTCATAAGCTTTGAGTTCGAGAATAGCTCATGATTAAATGTTCTTGAGAGTTCCATTGAATGTCTCGGGGCCATGACCTTCATTTCCCATTCAGTGGGATGGCTCTTAATATCTTCATGCACATCTCCTTTGGAGTGTATTCTTTTCCAAGAGTCGAAAGCTCATTTGTTATCTCTGTGAACGGCATCTATTTGATCTAGACTCTCACCGCAAGCATTTTAAAATTTTCAAATTTTTGACAACAACAGTTAATTTATTCTCCTTAGTCTCTTCTGATCCTTCACAAATTAGGGTTAGCTTATCCCCGATTTCTTTTGGCTTTTTTGTACGACTTGACTTTGTTGAACATTGCCTTGTCCAATATCTTGTAGAGTATATCCTTGGCCATATTGTCCAGGTTATATCTCTTTCTATCTTCATTAGTCCATTCGGTCGTGGTTTTTCAACCATGGCCGTATAGCTTCAAAGAACAACCTCCTCTCCTTCGGTTGTTGCTACTCTTCTTCTTAGTAGTATTGACTTTGAGTTTTTGCAATGGCCCATCCTCTATCACAATCCACATTTCATCCCTGTAAAGCGGATAGTTGAGCTTGCATGCGAATTTTCGGTCATCAAACTCTTCCACAAAGTGAACATTGGAATACGAGTTATATTTGCTTCCATGATAATAACTTTGCTTTAAATATGAAAGACTTTGAAAACACAAGTGTTAAACCATTTGCAAAATATTGAGATCTAGTTCAAGAAGAACGATTGCAAAAGGCTCAATGAACCAACCACTCTGATACCACTTGTAGGTCCCAAGGGGTGTGGTGTAAGGTTTAGAAGGGGGAGGGAGTTGAATAAACCTTACCAAATTTTAACTTTTAGTCTTTTTAAGAATTTCAACAGAGTTTACTCAAATCATTTTGTGTCCGTGGGGGACAACTAGGTTGGCTATATTCAGCTAAGTTACCTCTCTCAATGACTCGATAGAGTTTGTTGATAGTATATCCTGGCCGCTTAAGCTAACACTTAACTTTAGTTGATTTGGTTTTTAATGGAAGACTTAACACCCTTTTGATTGATTAAAGCTCATTTTTAACACTTGTTTTAGCACTTGTTATTTATCAGTTGGATTAGCAAATTAACTAATAGCAGATATAAAAATATATGCAAGAAAGTAAATGCTGAAAGTAAAATGACACAAGTAATTTTTATAGTGGTTCGAGGATGGGGTAATTCATCTAATCCATTCTTCTCCAACTCCTGGAGGAATCCACTAAGTAACAGATCAAGTCACAAAGTAGTTCTCAGTCTAGAGACAACCTTGATCACACAGCTGGTTTCTCCTGCGACTCAACTTCTTCACAACACAACTGCCTTGCTACTTCAGCTCACTTGCAAGTCCTTGGATTTGATCACACATCCCTCCAACAAACTTGAATCTCCTGGTTCGACCTTGAACCTTTATACAACTCCTTCAACTTGGAGAGTAGACCCCTTTTTGTTCTTCAAATGTTTTCTCTTCAACTGGTTGAAGTTATATTTCCTTCACAACGTGTGTTGGATCGAGTTTCTTCGAGTTTTAGGCTTGAGGAATTCTATGATAAGCTTTGAGAATATTGCAGGTTATGTTTGCTTAAATATTGCTTGCTTTGATCGTGCTAGGTTTAGGTAATCAAGGTAACCTTTTCTCAAATGCTTCCTTAGCCTTTTATAGTGCTCATTTGAAAATTTGCCCGTTGAAGAGATAGGCTATTTTTAAATGACACTTCTTGTTTGTTGGCTTGTCTTTTCTTGGTCTGCAACACTTGTGATGTTAACCCATCCTCATATTAAATGGTTCTCGCATCTTTACAGTCCCCGACACAAGCTTGATGTTTCCCATTAGCTTATTCCTTTTGCATGTTTCTCGGGCCAAACACTTTAAGACTGGGGACTTGGACATATTACAATATCGAGTAATATTCTTGACTTCCTTCCAACGGATCAATGTTAGTTGTCTTGACTTGATCTGGCCGCTTTACCCTTGTGACTTGAGTCCGCTCCAATCATAAGATTGACTCAACTATTAGTTCAACTGATAGACTTGGCTTCTTTCATTTACTTGATCGACACTTCCTCAAACTTTACACAGCTTGTTCCTCACCGGCTTTCCTTGATCGAATCCTTGTCTTCCTTCATGACCTTACTCAACTGACATTTTAATGTAGTCTTCACTCTAGTCTCGTTGACTTCTTGCATTCTTGACTTAGTGACTTCACTCACTCTTTCGATCTATCTATTACAATATAGAATTATAAGGAAAATGGGGTGCCAACTTCCTAGTCTAAGTTTTACATGGTATCATCAAAATCTAACAAATAAATTTCCTAAAGTTGCTTGGCTTGTGTCTTGCATGGGAGACAAGATATGGTCGAGGGGGTGGGCTTGGAATAGAAAATTGGAGAATCTTGTGGGGAAATTTGGGAATATTTGAATAGAATTAAGGTATAGTGTAGAATGTGGTGTTTGATGGAAGACCATACCACATGTTGGAGGATGAAAATAAGAGTGTTGGAATTAAACAAATTTGCTTGCTTTTCCATCCATGTGGCCGATCCTACATCCCCATGTGCTCCAATTTTTCTTTTGTCCAAAAGTTGCTGATAATTGGTATAGATTATCAAGTCCAAAAATCCACTTATCAATCCCATAATCACTTATCAACTCCCATAATCACTTATCACAAATCAAGCTCCTTGTTCCATAAGCTATATATATCACTAATGAAATAAGTCTTCTTAAGTTATAAGGTGTCTAATAATTCCCAAGTGTAGTATTATCACTTATCGTCTAAGGTACTAAATAAAATTAGAATTAATAGTACACGTCAAAAATATCAATCAAGCAAATTAAATATTAGGGAATATATATAACTATATATAAATAGTAAATTTTGAAAATTATGACATAAAATAAATATGTTATGCTACAAGAAGTTTACTAGTTAGTCGTTAAGAAAAGAAATCCGACCTAAGGTTAATGCATCACATTAAAAGTTGAAACAAATTGATAATCGTTAAAGAAGTGAAAATAGATATTATTAACATACACCATAAAATAAAATAATTCTAAGTATAAATGATGTATCTATTAGTCAAATCAAGTAGAATTAATTTAGCAAAATCAAGAATGAGACACTTGCTATTTCAATATAAAAGTTGGATTTTAATAAAATAAACCTCAAGTACTATCGTTTGGAAAATAGAAATTTTACTAAATGAGCTTTCAAGACAAAGACATTGTATTTTTAAAATATTAATTTAGTAGTAGATAGTTTTCAAAGATCATAAAGATGAAATGTTTGTTCATAAGCACAAAATCACATTTCTTTGAAATAGTTTTAAGAACCACTATATTTTATGCTTACCTCCTTCTATGAGGAGCTTTTCTCGGACACAGGGGGCGCCTTTTCGGACTATTCTATGGTTGATCAGGTGATTTCTCCAATGGTGGGCGCCGTCTATAATGCTCTTTTAACGGCTATTCCTTCGAACTCGGAGATTCGGGAAGCGGTGTTTGATATGGGCTCGGATAGCTCGCCAGGCCCGGATGGTTTCTTGGGGCTTTCTATCGTCACTATTGGGAGATTCTCATTTGGCGGATGGTGCAATGTTCGGTTTATCTTCACCACTCGACCTACCTTTGAGGTTGAATGCTAGTTTTATGGCGCTTATTCAAGACTAAGGATGTTAATACTATTGAGAACTTTCGGCCGATTGTTATGAGTAATTTTCTTTTCAAGATTATTACCAAAATCTTAGCTTCTCGCTTGGGTTCTATTATTTCGGCTTATTTGTCTCCTACGCAGTTAAGGTTTATTTCGGGAAGGCAGATTCACGATTGTATAGCTATGGTCTCGGAAGGCTTCAATGTTTTACATGGACGGAATGATGCTAATATGATCTTGAAAATTGATATTCGCAAGGCATTTGACACGTTAAAATGGGGATTTTTACTACATGTCTTGCATCGGTTTGGTTTCTCAGAGATATTTATTCATTGGATTGAGGTGATTCTTCAGTCTTCCAGAATTTCGATCTTATGAATGGGATGCCGGTGGGGTACTTCTTGTGCTTTAGAGGTGCTAGACATGGAGATCCTCTATCTCCTTTGCTATTTTGCATTACGAGAGGAGGTGCTTAGCAAATTTATTCGCATCGCGGTTAGTAAGAATCGGCTTGGGCCGTTCATTGCTCCGAGAAATATTATTTTTCCGTCATCTATTCTTTACGATGATGACATTGTTATTATGTGGGGCATCTTCAAGAAATGCCTGCACCGCTGTGATTCTCACCTTATATGCCGATATCTCGGGCCAGGGCTTTTAATCCTGGAAATCTAAAGTTCACTTCGGCTCCGGTCTCGAATTATGTGTGGGGGCATGTTTAATATCATGGATATCTAGTTAGGGCTTTACCTACGGTTTATTTAGGGGAACCAATATTTAAGGGTGCTCCTAAGATCATGGATTTACAACCCATCTTTGATAAGGTAATTATCAAATTTAGGAGATGGAAAGGGACCTCTTTATCTCTCGGTTGGTCGGTATGTCTTGTTAATTGCGTGATTGCCGATTCGTTTGTGCACACGATGATGGTTTACAAATGGCGAGATCTTTGCTCAAGCAAAATGGAAAAGGCCATGCATAATTTCATTTGGTCGGGGACGTTAACTCTCGAGGTTCGGTGGTGGTCAATCTGGACTCGTTCTTTGCACGCCCGGCCAAGAGGTTTGGGCATGAGGTCCATTATTGACGCTAATACCGTATTCCCGATGAATCGGGTTGGAAAGTTATGACTTCGATTCTCGTCATTTTTAACTCGAGAAACCGGTATCTAACATTGGACGGTTTGATCCGCACTTCATTCATTCCTTCTTCTATTTGGGTTGGGATTAGACCTTGCATTGTGGATTGTTTGGATGATTCTCGTTGGATCCCGGGAGTAATTCCGAGGTCTTATTCGACTTGACAATGGTTGGGATACTCTATTGCGAGACAAGATTGGTATTCCACACGAGTACATATACTTATTTGGGCAAAGACATCTCGGATTATTTCTATGATGAGTCCGCACTTTACATTCTCATTCGTTGAGGCTTACTTGGATCCGGTTCGGGATATTGTTAATGTCCCCATCGTTCCTTCATCACAGGACAAGCGGGTCTAGTTGAATTCTAATGATTGAAATGTGACCTCGAAAGCAACGTATTCCCATATTCGCCCCCATTTCTGGTGGTACAATGGGGCGCTGATTTGGTCACTTATATTCCGAGCGCGTCGGTCGATTGTGGCGTGGCATGCGATTCACAATCGATTGGCGATCTTGGACTTATTACGCCCTAGGGGAGTTTCATTGGCCCCTCTGTCCGTGCTCTTTGTTGTGCCTGTTTGAATCAATTGATCATTTGTTTGTCTCTTGTATTTTCGCAGGGGCTCTTTGGCATTGGATTTTTCATTCATTTGAAGTTCACCCATTTAGGGCTTATAACTTTAACGAATTTCTGGTGTGTTTAATGAATTTTTGTTTTAGTGAGCAGGTTCATTTCTTATGGCGAGTGGCTGTTTTGTCTTGCATTTGGCATACCCAGAATGAGCTGACATTTCACAATAAGCCTTGGACGGTGGATGCGGCTATCCTTCATCTTTGGGTTCTTATCATTGAGTTTGCTTCCTTAGACCGGGGTTGCATGCACAATGATCAACATGACCTTTTCATCCTCCATAGACTGCGTGTTCCGGGGCGACCTAGACCAGCCCCGAAGATTGTGGAAGTTAATTGGCATAAACCCTTCCCGGGCTGGATCAAGGTGAATACGGATGGTAGCACTTTGGGGGCGTCAGAACGCCTTACAGCTTCTGGTGTATTCTGGAATTGCAGAGGCTTCTTTCGGGGTTGTTTTGTGAAGCGTTGTGGCACGGGTTACGCGTTTGAGGCCGAGTTAGTGGCAAGATTGCGGGCCATTCATTATGCATTTGCTAAGTCGACACAACTTTGGCTGGAGTTTGATTCCATTTATGTGGTGAATCTGCTTAACAAAAGATCCATTGAGGTCCCCTGGCGTCATTTAAGCAAGTGGAGCTATACACTTCGTCTGCTTTCACAAATGGAGCTGGTGGTTTCACATATTTATCGGGAAGGCAATCGAGTGGCTGACATTCTGAGCTAAAAACCGGACATTGGGACTTGGTGGGGCGTCCCACCTGCAGACATCGTACAGCTCCTCACGGAGGATTATGCGGGTTAGTCCAGTTATAGGTTTGTTAATTAATGCGCCCGATCTTGTATTTTTGTTTCTTTTGGACGCCTTATTTCCTTTCATGGGGGGTACTCTTTTTCCTGCCGAGGGTTTTTCCCACAAGGGTGGGTTTTACCTTGGGAGGTTTTAACGAGGCCCCAACCATTTAGCCATATGGTCGGCTTGTGAACATTTCAATTTATTCTCGCACTTGTTTTCAGGCTTATTTCTTTGTTTACTCGATCATTTTTGTGATCGAGATTACACTATTTTTCATTTTTTTTATATATATATATATATCAATTCATTCAAAAAAATGCTTAGAATCTTAAAATTTTATAGTACAAGTTAATTTGATAAACCAAAATAGTAGATTTTTAGTATAGTTATTGATTTTGTTGTATATAATACTTTTAAATTGTATTTTTATTTTAAAATCTCAAAAATTGAGAAGTATTTTGTTTAAATAAAAAAAATAATAGTTTTGCACAATAATACTAAGTTTATCAAAATAAAAATCGTTTTGATTCATTGTGAAATAGTTAGTAGCTTGATGAAAATTATTAAATACAAATGTCGTCATTATAAAAAAAATATATGGCGACGAGAGTTTTGTTTTTCAGATACTAAAGAAAAAAAATTTAAATAACACTTTTTTTACTAAATCAAGATGTAAATAGAATATAAGAATAAATTATCTATGTAAGCACACCGATCTAGAATAATAAATATTATATCGAGAAAATATATGTGAATCATGTCATCTCGTGGTATAAAAATCGGGCCTCACATCTCCTTCCTTAAATGAATTTGGTCCCCAAATTCTCTTTCAAAATAATTCCCTTCGCAATCAATGCGAGATTCATACTTATCAGATCTGCTCATAACCTCAATATCAATCTTATGCGGCTTAGAGGCACTCACTTCCGATCCAAGTTCACATCAGTCAACCTCAAATAATCATTCTCCAAAAATATCTCTAATAACCTTGAGTGTTATGAAATTTTTCTTCCCGTTATCACGTAATAGACAATATTAATAATACCATATTCATATGATCCGTAAGATTTGCATCATTATTCGATTATCACTTAACCAATCATATTTACTCCACATATCTTGTAATGTACTATTCCCATAATTATCATTTCAAACATACCTCTTATAATCCAAATCTTAAATATATCCTTACTTGTCGCAGATTAGCCAATATTTCATTCAATTAAGAAAGTGGGACTCATAATAATAGTCTCGATTTAACTAAATAGTAAAACACTTATTTATATCGTCGTATCTTTCCTTGAACAATTGATTGTAGATTTCATCGCTAAAAGTATAATGTTAACCCAAATTTCCATCCATCAACATATAATAGTCGAGACCTCATCAATCTTTAATAAGTTGTTTCCAAAGTTGTAATAATATGAGTCGCTCCTACTAAAATCCTGATAGCAATCTAAACTTCACATATCCATAGGGACCTTGTTTATTCCAGATAATGTGCACATCTCATATACTTTATATAAAATACTAGTATACATCTCATTCGTAATTAATCGATACTTAATAATCAATAACTAAGTCACAATCAATCAACTCAATTAAGAACCAATTCATATATAAGGTGAATGCCTAAATCACAATAATAGTCCGAATACTCCCAGATAATAATTCTGCCAAACTTAATTTGCAAGTGAGATATCATAACTTAAAAAATATTTAGTGCCAACATCAAGTCGAAATCCTGTAATATTCATATCCTTGACGTATCTTATCCGCAATACCCAAACCATAAGTCAAATTTCCTTACTTAAGCTTGTACAAGTATTTGCGAATGAACAACGCAATGGTACTACCATCGGTAAATCATACTTAGTGATTCCCACACTATTATTTTCCAAAGTAATATCATTAGGTATCTAGATTCCATAATATATCATATAACCAAATCATATACTATCAAGTGACAACCTTATATCCTTCAAGTCTCATCATATTGGGGCATTATAACCTTCAAATCAAGAAATTTCTAAATCACCTAACGTCCAACCCAGAAATATCCAGAATTCAAATAGTCATCCAAGATTCAACTTAGGCCATATCTAGAAATACCCAATCCAAGGCGAGAGGAACCTATCTTGGGTTAGCTCGGCGAAAGTTTCTATCTTACTAGTGAGCTCTAATACCACAACTGTCACACCCCAAACAGACCATGACGTGATCAATAACTTAAACCAGTTGGTACGCCAAAATAAATCAAACCAACAAGAATTTAAACAATACTAATACCTAAATAGTCAACCATTCATTAAAACATTCCAAATTAGAGTCTAACGTAGCAACGGAAATTCTTAAGATTGTTCACCAAAAATATTTGGATCTTACTACTTCAAGTATACAGTGTAGTTTATAGGATAATGGCAAGCAAGTTCGTATTCCTCAGGGATTGACTACGAAACACTTAGGCTATAATAACATCGCATTCAAATTTTATTAAAAGCAACTGAATATCAAGAGTTTTATAAAAAAGAATCAAAAATAAAAATAAAAAGAAATAAATTTGAACCCCACAAGTATTTTCTACAAATACGAAAGCAACCCTGGGCACATAATCTAAACTTATTCTTCAATATTAAATCCAATTAATGCACAAAATGAATTCATGCATTTCTATGGGTTCAAAATCCTAAACTAGTTTATTATCCCTCCCGGGTGGCGCATAAACAGTAGATTAACAATAATTGAGATCTCCCGATACATCACAACTATTATTAACTCCCAACAGATCTTTGAATTGAAATACTCTCCAAAAAGTAAGTAGTCTCCCGATACATTATCCCGTTTATGCCCGATTCCGATTTTTCGTTAGAACTCACCTCCCGGATTATGGACTAACAAGTATGACATGCAAATTATTGATCGATAATCGACAATTAAGAATAAGCACTCAATTCATAAAATAGAACACATGAATAGATTAAAAAACACAATCAATCAAGATTTAACATGAATCCATAGTTTTGATTATGCCCTAGAATCTGAAAGATCAGCCAAACATTGATAACAAACTGATAGACAAACTTAAAATCAACATTGTGACATCATTTAAGTACAGACATGAGATCTAAACTAAGAAAGAAAATTACTTCTTATCAGGATGGATCTTCCTTCCAAGCCTTCAAAGCTCTTGTGCTTCCAAAGATGTGAAAGGCCTTGTGGCGTTCTTCGTAACCTAGCCCTCCTCTCTCAGAAGACCTTTGATCTATGTAATCCTATGTATTTGGTGTGTTGTATGTTGTATGAATGATGTTCAATGATGAAAATACGTCCGTGCCTTGGTCTCCCTTATATAGGTGCTTTGAGAGATTCTTGGTAGAGTTTTGACGGGATTAGGACTCAAAAAGCCAGCGCATGACGGTCCTTACGGGCAATGTGGTTTTACACGGCTACCCCACATGTCGTGTGGGTCTACACGCAACCAGGCCGTGCGACTTGGTTTTGTCTCCGAAAATCGTTGAAGCACTTCCCACAGTCGTGTGACATGTACAATGTGTGAATTTGCTCCCGGTATCTTCACAAACGTTTTATCCCTTTCTCTTAGATTTCCATAGCCACTTGAATCATATCAATATCAATTTTGTAGAGATAGTTATGACCAAATTACTAAACCCTGCCAGTGCTGAGAATTGTTGGCGCGTTTGGACGTTTTCAAAAGAAATTTCCTTTTGTTCGACCATCCATGCTTCTTTCCTTCACGTCTTTGCTCGTACCTTATATTTTGACATATCCTTTGAAGCATGGTATCAACTTTTTGTCCAATTTATCTCCATTTTCCGGAAAATTCACAAGAGTACGCAGTATCACGCTTAACAAGGGAAACCAAGTAAAATACACTAAATATACATGCAAATGCATCAATTATATATCAAAATAAGCCCTTAAATGCACATATATTTTACATGTATCAAAATCCCCCAAACTTAAATCATTTCTCATCCTCGAGTAAATTAAGAAAAATAAAATCAAGGGGTACAAAGAACACACAAGAACACTATAAATATTCAATCTCATTCGACTCTATATCTAAGTAAACCATGCAATTCATTATCAAGAAGTCATCAATCACAAGTTCGACATAATTAATACTCTCTCAGGTACTTGACATCGCGACTCACAAGTAAGTAGTGTATCACTCATCTCTCAAAGTGCATGGGAAGTGTTTACTCTCAACTTAATCCAATGAATGTAGAACTACCATAGGCTTGCAAATCGTCTAACATCTCTAAAGACTTTTTTGTGCACAATTTAAGAATCAAAAAGGACTTTTCATTTGGTTGTAATGTAGACACTTTGGTAAAGGTAGGAAGATTTGGATTAAGTGACTTGACTTGAGCAAATAGAATTTAAGTGCACAAACTTGCAACTCACCAACCCAATTTTTATCATAAAACTCATTTTTTCCAAGATATTTTTCTTTTTCAAATCAACTCCACCCTTTTTCCCCTTTTTTTCATTCTTAGGCCTTTTTGCCTTCTTTTATTTTCTTCTTTAGCCTCTAGCCCTCAATTCCTCAAAATTTCCAGAATCATTTTTTTCTTTCTTTTACTCGATTTTTCCCTTTCTTTTTTTCAGAGATTTTTTTCTTTCTTTTTCGAGCTTCATTATTCTTTCATTTTCCTAAGCACTATTCATCCCTCATTCTTTTGCCAACTTTCTCTTTTTGTTTCCACAATTTCACCACATCTCCCCCAAACTATTCATCTTCTATAAGCTCAAGTAATTTTGGGGATATAAATCATCTTTCAATTTTAAATATCAAAATGTGGCTAACAATAAAAAGTTAAGGCTCAAAGTGGCTAACTAGGGAATCATGAGTTCATATGTAGGATTTTTAGGCTAAATAAAGATGGCCTCAAACCATTTTCAAAAATTGCACACACACATGGCTTCAATGAAGATACCAAAACAAATTCTAGAATTCTAACATTCATGAATGACACACTCAATTAAAAATAAGACCTTATAATATGAAAGCAGTTATAGGCACAAAAGCTCACAGGTTTATTTTTTGCATTATGCTCAAATACCCAATTTTCCTAATCGGTGTCAAACAAGTAAAAGACATCTTCTCAACAATTCATCGCATTATACACAAAAATATGCCATATAATAAAATCAAATGCTCATAGTAAAATCACACGGAAGCTTTTTGTACTTTTCCAATTTCGATCCCAAATCATACAAAAGTAATTAAACGTGCTAAAGCAATAAACATGCAAAAATAAAATAAAAAAAAATAAAAACTGAATTTGTTTATGCAAATTTTATGCTCTACATGCAATGCAAAATGCAATAGTATTAATTTACGCAATTTTGGGGATATAAATCATCTTTCAATTTTAAATATCAAAATGTGGCCAACAATAAAAGTTAAGGCTCAAAGTGGCTAACTAGGGAAACATGAGTTCATAGGTAGGATTTTTAGCTAAATAAAGATGGCCTCAAATCATTTTCAAAAATTGCATACACACATGGCTTCAATGAAGATACCAAAACAAGTTCTATAATTCTAACATTCATGAACGAGACACTCAAGAAAAAAATGAGACCGCATAATATGAAAGCAGTTATAGGCACAAAATCTCACATGCTTATTTTTCGCAACATGCTCAAATACCCAATTTCCCTAATCAGTGCCAAACAAGTAAAAGACATCTCCTCAACAATTTATCGCATTATTCACAAAAATATGTCATCTCATAAAATCAAATGCTCATAGTAAAATCACACGAAAGTTTTTGTACTTTTTGAATTTCGATCCCAAATCACACAAAAGCAATTAAACGTGATAAACCAATAAACATGCAAAAATAAAATAAAAAAAATAAAAATCCAAAATTGAATTTTTTATGCAATTTTTATGCTCTACATGCAATGCAAAATGCAACAGTATTAATTTACGCATTCTTGACAACCCTCCCCCCGAACTTAATATATGTTTCGTCCCGAACATGTGATGAAATTATCAAAAGAAAGAGGAATGTATAATAAGTACTTACCTGGATCGTTTCGGTCAAGCCGGGAGCTCGTCCATCAAATTTGAAACTGGAGGAGCAGATCGCACGGTCGGATCGTGTGTGCCACACGCCCATGTGCATCTTATTATTTTTTTCTTATCCCGGAGTTTGTCGCGACGCCTCTTTGGTTGCCTCCCATAAAGCGCTAAGTTTTACATCTTGACCCGGACTTGATTTCTAACATCACTATCGTTAAACCGTGTTGGTTGAAATCATTGAGCCTCATATTATGTACCATCCATCGACGAATGGCGTTGTACTATTTTCTCGGATTAAGTTTAGTATCGCTTGAGAACTTGCATTTTTGATGTTGGCCTCCCACTTTCTTTTGTAGCGATTTGGGCTACTTGTGTCTCAAAAGATTTCAGTCTCGCATTCAACAAAACTTTGTTAGAAACAAAGCAATTAAAAAAATTATTTAAAAAAGAAGGAAAAATCGAAAAAAAAATTATTTACAAAAATAAAAAATATTTACAATTCACAAAAGGAAAAATAATCGAAAAAGAATTACAAAAAACAATTTTAAAAAAAAATCAAAAAAATATTTACAAAATATTCTTCAATTAAGATTGAACTACTTATTACTATATCTAAGTAGAATCTTTCAATCCCCGACAACGGTGCCAAAAACTTGTTCGTCAAAAACTTATTTGAATCTCTATACTGCAAGTGTACAGTGTAGTTTATAGGATAATGTCAAACAAGTTTATATTCCTCAGGGATTGACTATGAAACACTTAGGCTATAATAACATCGCATTCCAATTTTATTAAAACCAACCGAATATCAAGAGTTTTATAAAAAAGAATCAAAAATAAAAAATAAAAAGAAATAAATTTTGAATCCCACAAGTATTTTCTACAAATACGAAAGCAACCCTAGACACATAATCTCAACATGCTTCTTCAATATTAAATCCAATTAATGTTTCACAAAACCAATTCATGCGTTTCTATGGCTTCAATTCTAAACTAGTTTATTCTCCCTCGGTGGCACATAAACATTAGATTAACAATAATTGAAATCTCTGATACATCACAACTATTATTAACTCCCAACGGATCTTTGAATTGAAATACTCTCCACAAACAAAAGTAGTCTCCCGATACATTATCCTCGTTTATGTACGAATTCGATTTTCATCTCGTTAGAACTCACCTCCGGATTATGGACTAACAAGTATGACATTCAAATTATTGATTAGATAATCGACAATTAAGAATAAGCACTCGAATTCACAAAATAGAACACATGGATCAATTAAGAAAACAATCAATCAATATTTAACATGAATCCACGAGTTTTTGATTATGCCCAGGATCCGAAAGATTAGCCAAACATTGATAACAAATTCATAGACAAACTTGAAATCAACATTGTGACATCGTTTAAGTACATACACTAGATCTAAACTAAGAAAGAAAATCACTTCTTCTCGGGATGGATCTTTCTTCCAAGCCTTGAAGCTCTTATGCTTCCATAGATGTGAAAATCCTTGTGGTGTTCTTCATAACCTAGCCCCTTCTCTCGAAGACCTTTGATTTATGTAATCCTGTGTATTTTGGTGTGTTGTATGTTGTATGAATGATGTTCAATGATGAAAATACGCCAAGCCTTGGTCTCCTTTATATAGGTGGTTTGAGAGATTACTTGGTAGAGTTCTCGACGGGATTAGGACTAAAAACAACCGCAGAGAGATCACACGGGCCATGTGGTTTGACAGTTCCACCCCACACGGTCGTGTGGGTCTACATGACCAGATCGTGCGACTTGGTTTTGTCTCGAAAATCGCTCTAGCACTTCACACGGTCATGTGACATGAACAACGTGTGAATTTGCTCCGGTATCTTCACAAACGTTTTAGCCCTTTCTCTTAGATTTCCATAGCCACTTGAATCATATCAATATCAATTTTGTAGAGACAATTATGACCAAATTACTAAACCCCGCCAAAGTCTTGAGAATTGTTGGCGGCGTTTGGACGTTTTGAAAGAAATTTCCTTTTGTTTTACCATCCATGCTTCTTTCCTTCACATCTTTGCTCGTACCTTGTATTTTGACATATCCTTTGAAACATGGTATCAACGTTTGTCCAATTTAGCTCCATTTTTCGGAAAGTTCACAAGAGTACGCGCAGATACGCCTTCAATAAAAGGAAACCAAGTAAAACACACTAAATATACATTCAAATGCATCAATTATACATCAAAATAAGCCCTTAAATGCACATATAATTTACATGTATCAAAATCCCCAAAATTAAACCATTGCTCGTCTCGAGTAAATTAAGAAAAATAAAATCAAGGGGTACAAAGAACACACAAGAAAACTATAAATATTCAATCTCATTCAATCTATATCTAAGTAAACCATGTAATTCATTATCAAGAAGTCATCAATCACCGATTCGACATAATTAATACTCTCTTGGGTACTTGACATCGCGACTCACAAGTAAGTAGTGTATCACTCATTTGTCAAAGTGTATGAGAAGTGTTTCTTGTGGCTTCAACTCAACCAATGAATGTAAACTACCATAGGCTTGTAAATCGTCTAACATCTCTACCACTTTAGTGTGCACAATTATTCTTCAATTAAGATTGAACTATTTATTACTATATCTAAGTAGAATCTTTCAATCCTCGACAACGGCGCCAAAAACTTGTTCGTCAAAAACTTATTTGAATCTCTATCTTGCAAGTGTATAGTGTAGTTTATAGGATAATGGCAAACAAGGTTATATTCCTCAAGTGATTGACTATGAAACACTTAAGGCTAAAATAACATCACATTCCAATTTTATTAAAAGCAATAGGATATCAAGAGTTTTATAAAAAAGAATCAAAAATAAAAAATAAAAAGAAATAAATTTTGAACACCACAAGTATTTTCTACAAATACGAAAGCAACCCTAGACACATAATCTCAACATGCTTCTTCAATATTAAATCCGATTAATGTTTCACAAAACCAATTCATGCATTTCTATGGCTTGATTTCTAAACTAGTTTATTCCTCTCTCGGGTTGCACATAAATATTAGATTAACAATAATTGAAATCTCTAGATACATCACAACATTTATTAACTCCCAATGAGATCTTTGAATTGAAATACTCTCCACAAACAAAAAGTAGTCTCCCGATACATTATCCTCGTTTATGTCTCAATTCAATTTTCATCTCGTTAGAACTCACCTCCGGATTATGGACTAACAAGTATGACATTCAAATTATTGATTAGATAATCGACAATTAAGAATAAGCACTTAATTCACAAAATAGAACACATGAATCAATTAAAAAACAATCAATCAATATTTAACATGAATCCAGTTTTGATTATGCCCTAGATCAGAAAGATTAGCCAAACATTGATAACAAATTCATAGACAAACTTGAAATCAATATTGTGACATCGTTTAAGTACAAACATAGATCTAAACTAAGAAAGAAAATCACTTCTTCTCGGGATGGATCTTTCTTCCAAGCCTTCAAGCTCTTATGCTTCCATAGATGTGAAAATCCTTGTGGTGTTCTTCATAACCTAGCCCCTTCTCTCGAGAAGACCTTTGATTTATGTAATCCTGTGTATTTTCGTGTGTTGTATGTTGTATGAATGATGTTCAATGATGAAAATACGCCAGTGCCTTGGTCTCCTTTATATAGGTGGTTTGAGAGATTATGCGGTAGAGTTCTCGACGGGATTAGGACTAAAAAACAACCGCGAGAGATCACACGGCCATGTGGTTTTGTCAGTTCCACACGGCCGTGTGGGTCTACACGACTGCATCGTGCGATTTGGTTTTGTCTTCGAAAATTCTTGTAGCACTTCACACACGGTCGTGTGACATGAACAACGGTGAATTTGCTCCTGTATCTTCACAAACGTTTTAGCCCTTTCTTTAGATTTCCATAGCCTTGAAAATCATATCAATATCAATTTTGTAGAGACAATTATTACCAAATTACTAAACCGCTGCCGAGAATTGTTGGCGCGTTTGGACGTTTTCGAAAGAAATTTCCTTTTGTTTTACCATCCATGCTTCTTTCCTTCACATCTTTGCTCGCATTACCTTGTATTTTTGACATATCCTTTGAAACATGGTATCAACGTTTGTCCAATTTAGCTCCATTTTAAGGAAAGTTCACAAGAGTACGCAGATCACGCTCAATAAAGGAAACCAAGTAAAACACACTAAATATACATTCAAATGCATCAATTATACATCAAAATAAGCCCTTAAATGCACATATAATTTACATGTATCAAAATCCCCCAAAATTAAACCATTGCTCGCCCTCGAGTAAATTAAGAAAAATAAAATCAAGCGGGTACAAAGAACACACAAGAAAACTATAAATATTCAATCTCATTCAATCTATATCTAAGTAAACCATGTAATTCATTATCAAGAAGTCATCAATCACCGGTTCGGCATAATTAATACTCTCTCGGGTACTTGACATCGCGACTCACAAGTAAGTAGTGTATCACTCATTTGTCAAAGTGTATGAGAAGTGTTTCTCGTCAACTCAATCCAATGAATGTAAACTACCATAAAGCTTGTAAATCGTCTAACATCTCTACCACTTTAGTGTGCACAATTATTCTTCAATTAAGATTGAACTACTTATTACTATATCTAAGTAGAATCTTTCAATCCCGACAACCTGCCAAAAACTTGTTCGTCAAAAACTTATTTGAATCTCTATACCAAGTGTCTGATGTAGTTTATAGGATAATGTCAAGCAAGTTTATATTCCTCGGGGATTGACTATGAAAACACTTAGGTTATAATAACATCGCATTCCAATTTTATTAAAAGCAACCTGATATCAAGAGTTTTATAAAAAGAATCAAAAATAAAAATAAAAAGAAATAAATTTTGAATCCCACAAGTATTTTCTACAAATACGAAAGCAACCCTAGACACATAATCTCAACATGCTTCTTCAATATTAAATCCAATTAATGTTTCACAAAACCAATTCATGCGTTTCTATGGCTTCAATTTCTAAACTAGTTTATTCTCCCTCCCGGGTGGCACATAAACATTAGATTAACAATAATTGAAATCTCCCGATACATCACAACTATTATTAACTCCCAACAGATCTTTGAATTGAAATACTCTCCACAAACAAAAGTAGTCTCCTGATACATTATCCTGTTTATGTCTGAATTCAATTTTCATCTCGTTAGAACTCACCTCCCGGATTATGGACTAACAAGTATGACATTCAAATTATTGATTAGATAATCGACAATTAAGAATAAGCACTCGAATTCACAAAATAGAACACATGGATCAATTAAGAAAACAATCAATCAATATTTAACATGAATCCACAGTTTTGATTATGCCCTAGGATCCGAAAGATTAGCCAAACATTGATAACAAATTCATAGACAAACTTGAAATCAATATTGTGACATCGTTTAAGTACATACACTAGATCTAAACTAAGAAAGAAAATCACTTCTTCTCAGGATGGATCTTTCTTCCAAGCCTTCGAAGCTCTTATGCTTCCATAGATGTGAAAATCCTTGTGGTGTTCTTCATAACCTAGCCCCCTTCTCTCAGAAGACCTTTGATTTATGTAATCCTGTGTATTTTCGTGTGTTGTATGTTGTATGAATGATGTTCAATGATGAAAATACGCCCAGGCCTTGGTCTCCTTTATATAGGTGGTTTGAGAGATTACTGGTAGAGTTCTGACGGGATTAGGACTAAAAAACAACCGCAGAGAGATCACACGGGCCATGTGGTTTGACAGTTCCACCCCACACGGTCGTGTGGGTCTACACCGCACTGCATCGTGCGATTTGGTTTTGTCTCAAAAATTTCGTAGCACTTCACACGGTCGTGTGACATGAACAACGTGTGAATTTGCTCCTGTGATCTTCACAAACATTTTAGCCCTTTCTCTTAGATTTCCATAGCCACTTGAATCATATCAATATCAATTTTGTAGAGACAATTATTACCAAATTACTAAACCCCGCTAAAGATCTTGAGAATTGTTGGCGCGTTTGACGTTTTTGAAAGAAATTTCCTTTTGTTTTACCATCCATGCTTCTTTCCTTCACATCTTTGCTCGCACCTTGTATTTTGACATATCCTTTGAAACATGGTATCAACGCTTGTCCAATTTAGCTCCATTTTCTGGAAAGTTCACAAGAGTACGCAGTATCACGCTCAATAAAGGAAACCAAGTAAAACACACTAAATATACATTCAAATGCATCAATTATACATCAAAATAAGCCCTTAAATGCACATATAATTTACATGTATCAAAATCCCCCAAAATTAAACCATTGCTCGTCCTCGAGTAAATTAAGAAAAATAAAATCAAGGGGTACAAAGAACACACAAGAAAACTATAAATATTCAATCTCATTCGAATCTATATCTAAGTAAACCATGTAATTCATTATCAAGAAGTCATCAATCACCAGTTCGACATAATTAATACTCTCTCGGGTACTTGACATCGCGACTCACAAGTAAGTAGTGTATCACTCATTTGTCAAAGTGTATGAGAAGTGTTTACTGTCAACTCAATCCAATGAATGTAAACTACCATAGGCTTGTAAATCATCTAACATCTCTACCACTTTAGTGTGCACAATTTTTCTTCAATTAAGATTGAACTACTTATTACTATATCTAAGTAGAATCTTTCAATCTCGACAACGGCGCCAAAAACTTGTTCGCCAAAAAACTTATTTGGATCTATATGCAAGCAAGTGTATAGTGTAGTTTATAGGATAATGGCAAGCAAGGTCATATTTCAAGGATTGACTACGAAACACTTAGGCTAAAATAACATCACATTCCAATTTTATTGAAGCAACCGAATATTTTCAGCTTTTATAAAAAAGAATCAAAAATAAAAAATAAAAAATAAATTTTGAACACCACAAGTATTTTCTACAAATTCTTAAAGCAACCCTAGACACATAATCTCAACATGATTCTTCAATATTAAATCCAATTAATGTTTCACAAAACCAATTCATGCATTTCTATGGGTTTAATTCCTAAACTAGTTTATTCCCCTCTCGGGTTGCACATAAATATTAGAATAATAATAATTTGGGGTCTCCGATACATCACAACATTTATTAACTGTCAACAGATCTTTGAATTAAAATACTCCTCACAAATGTAAGTATGTCTTTTAAATTTGATTTTCATCTCGTTAGAACTCACCCCTTGATTTTATGAACTAACAAGTATGACATGCAAATTATTGATCGATAATCGACAATTAAGAATAAGCACTCGAATTTATAAGATAGAACACATGAATAGATTAAAAACAATCAATCAAGATTTTACATGAATCCATAGTTTTGATTATGCCCTAGAATCATAAAAGATCACCAAACATTGATAACAAATTGATAGACAAACTTGAAATCAACATTGTGACATCGCTTAAGTACAAACATGAGATCTAAACTAAGAAAGAAAAACCACTTCTTGTCGATGGATCTTATCAAGCCTTAAGCTCTTGTGCTTCCGTAAGATGTGAAAGGCCTTGTGGTTTTCAAATTGTAGCTCCTCCTCTCTTAAGACATTTGATCTATGTAATCCCCGTGTATTTTGGTGTGTTGTATGTTGTATGGATGAATAAAGTTTCATGCAAAGACTTGGTCCCTTTATATAGGTGCTTGGAGAGATCACTTGTAGAGTTCTCGTAGGAAAAGGACACAAAAATTTGCCACTGCATACCTCGACGGGTGTGTGGTTTCACATGGCCACACCACATGAACGTGTGGTCCTACACAAAGATCGTGCGACTTGGTTTTGCCCTCGCTTTCTCCCGAATACTTCACCCGAACATGTTGCTACATTACGACGAAGTCACACGGTCGTGAAAAAAACAAGATCCATCGTGTGATAAAAAGTTTTCATCCATTTTTTTGTTTTTTCGGTCTTCTCTTTGCACTCGTTAATCTTGTTCGGGCCTTCAAACGATATATTTTCATTTATGCCCGCTTTCCTCAGTAAAACGTTATAAGAATACGCAGATTATGTCCTTATAAGAAAACCAAGTAAAATACACTAAATATATATGCAAATGCATCAATAATGTATCAAAATAAGCCCTTAAATGCACGATATTTAACACGACGTTGCCTCGAGAGGCTAAACCTTTATTAGAGAACCAAGAAGAGGGACTCCTTTTGATAATGATCAAGAAGCTATGGAGAGGCTATGTCACTAGAAATGGCATCAACTCAAAGAAATGGCAAGAAACAATGCAGTCCGAATTGACTCCATGTACTCCAACAAGGTATGGACCTTGTAGACCCTCCACAAGGAACTGTTTCCTATTGGTTGCAAATGTGTCTACAAGCGAAAGCTTAGATTCGATGGAGAGGTGGTGACCTTTAAAGCACGTTTGGTTGCAAAAGGTTATACTCAAAAGTAAGGAGTTGATTATGATGAGACCTTTTCACCAATAGCGATGCTTAAATCCATTCGGATCTTGCTAGCCATATCAATGTATTATGACTATGAGATATGGCAAATGGATGTGAAGACTTGATTTTCTTAATGGAAACACTAAAGAAAAAATCTATATGAAGCAACCAAAGGGCTTCATATCAAATGGGAGCGAGCAAAAAGGTTTGTAAACCCTAGAGATCCATTTATAGACTCAAACAAATTTTCGAGGAGTTGGAACATTTGGTTTGATGAAACAATCAAAACATTTGATTCCACAAGAATCGGATGAACCATGTGTATGTAAGAAGGTTAGTGGGAGTGCAGCTTGTATTTGTTGTGCTCTATTTTGATGACATTCTACTCATTTTGAATGATGCAGATATGTTGCAATCAACTCAGACTTGGTTGTCTAAAGAATTCTCCATGAATGACTTGGGAGAAGCATCTTTATCCTAGGGATAAAGATCTATAGAGATAGATCACAAAAGATTGATTGTACTATCCTACCAATGTACATAGACAAAATGCTAAAAAAGGTTTAGTATGGAGGAATCCAAATGAGGATACCTATGACTCACGGTGTTTCACTTTCTAAAGCTATGTCTTCAGACACCTGGAAGAAGAGAAAGAATGTCTCGCATACCTTATGCATCCGACATTGGAATCATAATGCACGCAATGTTATGTACTAGGCCCGATGTCGCATATGCTTTGAGTGTCGAGAAGGTATCAGTCCAATCCATGTGATGAACACCGGAAGGCCGTTAAGATGATCCTTAAGTACTTGAGAAGAACTAAGGATATGTTTTTGATATATGACAGAGGATAGCAAAACCTAAAAGGGTTCATCGATTGTAATTTCCATTCCGATAAAGACGACTTAACTCCATGTTTGGATATATATATATTCATCTTGAATGGGAGCGATTGGAAAAGTTCCAAACAAGAAATGATGAGAATCTACCATCGAAGCGGAATATATTCACGATCGATGCAAAGCAAAAGAGGTCTTGTTGATAAGAAACTACATCCAAGGGTTGTGTGTAGTTTCATCTATTGTTGATACAATAATTATTTATTGTCACAACAATGGTGCTATAGCGCAAGCAAAAGAGCTAAGATCTCATCAAAGATTCAAGCATATAATGAGACGATACCACCTGATCAGAGAGATCATTGGTAGAGGCGACATTGTTGTGGATCGAGTTGCTTCAGTAGAAAATGTAGCACACCCCCTAACTAAGCCCTTAGGACAAAGAGTATTTGACGGATATCTTGAAAAGATGGGCCTAAGATACATGGGCAATTGGAACTAGGGCAAGTGGGAGATTGTTAGAATAGAATGCCCGACGTTCCAATTAGATTGGATTTTACTCTACTTGTAAAATAATTTTATTGGAAATTATAATAATAATATAAAGGCATTTCTTTATCTTATGTTCTTTTGCATTTGTCACATACTTGCACATATTATAAAGTTCTTAGATCAATTTAATCTATGAGCATGGTCACGTATTTGATGGCGATCATGGAACATGCGTCTAAAGCTTGATCTTAAATTTGTTCCAAGTCGATGAATTTTACAAGATAGGACATTAAATAACCTCGTAAGACTTGTGCATATGGTGCATGTTCATGAGAAGAGAATATTGCATTCCATTAACATTAGTGTTAAGAAACAAATGCAGATACGTGGGTGCTTGTTAGCGAACAAGTTCACTGAACATGACCCAATGAATACTTTTAAATAGAAGCTTTGTTTGTCGAATGAGAATTTTCATATTGCAATAGTACATGATTAATCCTCATACTTGAGGCACGACTGTGGCCTTGTGTATATTCTACAGTACTTTAATTTATCTTTTGAATTTTTGACAATCACAAATAGGTATTTTCGGTATTCCAGTGATATGCATGGAGGTTTGTGTATGGCTAATATAGAATTCGACACTTGTCATTTAATAAGGGAATTTCCGTGTTTTCATAGACGTGGTTCAAAGACCTTGGCCAAGGCACGATGAATTGATTCATAAAAGAATCACAAGAACTTGAAATGGAATCACATTTATTAAATCAATTAGCTCCGACTTATAAATCTATGCCCAAGATTTAATCGGGAAATTAGTTGTTGAAAGGGTCGTACATGTATGCATTTGCAATTGAAATATGTTTACTCAAAGATTTCACCTAATACCAGGTAATCATGCTACTTGCTAGATGTTACCATGATTTGTATGTTCTTGAAATTAAAGTGTTAATTTTAAGTATATTTATTAATTGGATTAATAAATAGAATAAGTTATTATTATTCGAAAGTTGCAAAAGTTGTAGGCCTACTACTAGTGTTAGTCGTGAACCTAAAAGGGTCACACATAATTTTGGATGTTGACATTTTGAGATTGAAAAATCCAATAGTTGGATGCAATTAATTAATATAGATTTATTAATTGAGTTTTAGTTTAATTTAATTATGGAATTAAATATTTAATTAAATAATTTGATTATTTAATTAAATCTAATTTGATTAGAGAACCAAATAATTGAATAGATTGAATTAATCAATATTTGAATTGATTAATTGAAATTTGAATTAATTAATTAGTAGAATTAATTAATTGGACTTTAAAGTCCAATTCCATATCATAATCTAGTAGGCATAATTGTAGAAACCACGAGATAATTGAAGAGAAATAAATAAATCATGTAGGTGCTAAGGGTATGAGTAAGGTTTAGATGGGGGAGGGGGTTGAATAAACCTTACCAACTTTTCAATTTTAGTCCTTTTAAAATATTACGAGTTAAATACACAAGCTAAGTCCTTGGGGACAATTTAAGTTAGTTAACCAAATAGAGTTAGCCACTCAACGCACTCGATTGAGTCGTTGATAGAATAACTCACTGCTTAGTCTAAACCTTAACTTGGTTGTGATGAGATTTTCAGCGGAAGACTTAACACCCTTTAATTTGATTTACTTAGTTTTAAACACTTGATTTTAGCACTTAGTTACTTATCGGTTGATAGCAAATTATCACAGACATAGAATATGTATGCAGAAATGTAAATGACACAATAATTTTTATAGAGGTTCGAAGATGGGGGTAATTCTTCTACTCCTCTCTTCTCCAACTCCTGGAGGAATCCACAAAGTGGTTATCAGTCCAGATACAAGTCTTGATCACATAGGTGACTTGCTCCTTTGGGACTCGATCCTGAGATGCCTTGGTCACACAATCGGCTTCTCGTCCGACTCATCTTCTTCACAGGCGGCCGCCTTTGCTACTTCAGCTTACTTGCTCAAGCTTCTTGAAGTTGATCACGAAGCCCTCTAATAACTTGAGATTGGTTCGACCTTGAACCTTTCTACAATCCTCCTTGTAATGTAGACCCCTTTTGATTCTTCAACAGTTTGAAGTTGTCTTTCCTTCACAGCTTAGTGTTGGATCGATTTCCTTCGTGATTTAGGCTTGAGGATTTTGCTTGAATAACTTTAGAATATATTGCAGGTTACGGTTTGAATAATTGCTTGAACGCTCAGGTATCTAAGGTAACCTTTTCTCAAAGTGATTCCTCAGCCTTTTATAGTGAACTTTCAAAAATCTGCCCGTTGAAGAGATAGGCTAATTTTCAAAGTCACTTGTATTTGTTGGCTTGTCTTGTTGCAGTCCTTGATGTTGACATTTCCTCGTATTAAATGTCTTGCAAAAGATTGCATCGTTTTCGACATAGGCAAGTGCTTCCCATTGGTTTGTTCCTTTTGCACACAACTGGAACATATACTTTATCTCTAACAACTTTTGCAGGTTACTATTCTGAGTAACATTCTTGACTTTCATCAACGGATCTCATTCAATTGTCTTGACTTGACTGCAGTCCTTTATTCCCCAGGTGACTACGAGTTAGCTTCCAATCAGTGTAAGACTCATCTGTCACTTCAACTTAAGACTTGTCTTCTTGAGTTGACTTGACTGACTCTTCATACAGCTGTATCTCAGCTGATACTCAATCAGTCGAGTCCTTGACATCTCTTCTTTGCCACACTCAACTGCTTCACTGAGGAGTCTTCACTTTAGTCTTCAGTTGACTTCTTGTATCCTTAGGCATTGCTGACTTGACTCAGCTCATACATCCCTATCTATTATAATACAGATTACAAGGAAAATGGGGTGCCAACTTTCTAGTCTAAGTTTTACATGGCATTCATCAAAATCTAAACAATAAATTTCCCAACAATTTCCCCCTTTTTGATGATGCCAAAACTTAAAACATACAAACAAAATATAAGCATCAAAGATACATACAGACAATGCAGCAACAGAGAATGTATGCGCAGAATCAATCTTTTTATTGATCATAACATTCTTGTCCTTTACACAGCTGTTTACAATGTGTATCAGAGCAAACATAGCATTCTATATCTACGCAAAAATATAGGAATTACGAATTTCTTATTCAACATACAGAAGACTTACATAAATATGCATTTACAATAGTAAAATACATGAAGGGGTGGACATCAACACTTCATCGCCTTCGCCACGCTTCCTTCTTTCTTCTTTCTTCTGTCTTCGTCAGCTCTCTTTCTTTTCTTTTCATCTTCAGCTGCTTTCTTTTTCTCGTAAGCTCTCTTCGCAGCTTCATCTCTTCTTTTTCTTTCTTGTCTTTCTTGCCACAGCTGATCTTGCCTTTTGTTCTCTTCTTCAATTCTTTTCGCATATTCAGCATTCTTCCTAGCCACTTCCCGATTGGCTACTTCATCATACCCAGCCCAGTAGATCCTTCCTTTCTTGCCTGGATCTATGTATTCAATGTTTTTGGGTAGAGGTCTAGGTTTAAAGCCTCTACCTCCACCACTTCTTCCTCCTCCTCTGGGCGTATATTGTATTGGAGTCTTCTTCTTGCCAGCAGGGTGACCAGCAGAGTGACTGCTAGTAGTCTACTTCCTGTCAGCTTCTTCGCACAGCTTCAGACCTTTTTACCAGTACAAGTCCCAGGCTTGGGCTATGGACATATCCTTGAAGTATCCCTCGGACTCGAGCGTTTTAAACTCTTCAACGGATCTTGGCTCGTTTCCGTCATCTGGAATGGCATCGGTGTCTTTTCCTGCTGGAATGCCTCCAAATTGTTTCAACACTTCTAGAACACGGGCATCCGTCTTCCTTTCAACCTCCTTCATCCATGCTTCTACGATTTTTCTTTTCTCGGACATAGGAACAACAGAGTGTTGGAGCGGCAGAGTCACCGGAAGTTTGCTGATTATGCTAGCTGTGACATGGCCTTGTTGAGGAGTTTCAAAGAAACATTAGGGTCACATCCTTTGACCCTTCCCCTCAATGATTTTCTCTTCTCCTTCTTTCTCGATCTTCATTTGCTTTCCATCTTCTTCTCATCCATCGACCCTTTAAACATCTTCGTGTACTCCTCTTCCCCTTTTTGGCATCATCAAAGGAGAGAGGAACCCGGAAACATCCTCTCGCGAGCATGAAATCTAATCGGCCGATATTGAGTCCCGCTTGAGTCTCGTTTGCGGAGTATCTTTGTTCTCGAGCGGGTGGCTTTGGATTCGGCCGCCACGGTTTCATCTCAACCATAAGGAGGCTGAACTTGTCATTCATACTTTCGCCTACACACGCCAAGTTCTTTCTTGTGAAATTCTCGCAAAGAATTCCATTTCAAAGTGGTATGAGGCATGCATTCTGCCAATATTGTCTTGCATCCTCTTCTTCATATCAACATTATCAGCTCCGGATCAAGATTTTGTTGTACAATGCTTTGAAGTATCCGACTTGTTCGAATCGCATTGTACTCTGCTGGCTGACACCATTCTCTCGATCCTCAAGACAATCCCTCTTAAGTTAGCTGTGGGATTGGCATCCCTATTGTCCGGCCGATATCCAGCGAGGCCTGGTGCCTTTCAATTTTCTCAATATCTCCAAGGATAATCTTGAAAACTTCACGCACCTCGGCCTATTACCTCGCCTCTCGGGCGGCCAAGCAACATCAAAATCGAACTCATTGGGACAATGGAGTCGGTGGGAATCACTGGATCAGGTTTGTGGTACCGTTTTCGCTCACAAGTTGTTTCTTCTACAAGGTCAGGCACCTCAATTGAAAAAGGAAAAGTCTCTTCGAAAGCATCATCACGAACGTAAGGTATGGAATGTACAGTTGTTCGAGCATGTGATGTGCCTGGTTGAGTCGACTCTCGCTGCACTTTGGGAGCCTCGCGCAGACGGTTTGGGCCACTTGGCCTGTGAGGGTTGGCCGGTGATCGAGCCTCATTTGTCTTAACAGCCTTCTTCAAATTTCGTGGTTTCGCTAAATGAAGTTTTGGGTCCCCTCCGCACCATCGGCGTCATCGAGAAGATGATGAAGCCCGAGGATTTGGTTCATCATCAAAATTGAAGGTTTGTCAAGCGACTTTTGAATTCTCGCTTGCTCGCATTTAGGTAGAACGCCCTCACCGAAGTTCTTTTCAAAGCAGGGTTGACTCGGCTTCATCTGCGGATCCCAAGAATGTTTTATCGGGTTATCTGTGAGTCATGAAGAGCGGCGATTTTCTCCTCCGAATCAACAATTATGTTCCGAGGAATGCTCTTATCTCCTTGATTTTTACCTAGGAAGTCTCAACCTCCCTTAGACCTTCATTACCTCGCTGCGGTCTCAATCGCAATGGGTTTTGTACAATCCCTTCGACAGCGCAGAATCGTCTTAGGGTCTTCTGCAGTGGCATCCACAGGGGTCTCAACTCCGTGGATTGCACTTTCAGTGCCAGAGTGTTAACTCCCAGGGCAGATCCATCCTGTGCCTCGATTGCATCAGTAACTTCCTCACCGCAGCTGTTGGTACTTCACCGAGACTTAAGATTTAATCGTCCGAGATTCGCTGACAACTTGATGTTGTTCTATTTCATTTTCCTTCTCCACTTCGCCTCCTTTCTCGCATTGTGGAGTCATCTGCACATCCTCCGACCTAGCTACGGTGGAGTGAGTTTCCCACCGTGGCTCACTAGCCGAGTGACTATTGTTGGGGTCACTTTGCTCCAAACTCCCTTGTTTTTCCTTTGAGTGTTCGGTTGTGGGGCCAGGTGGTAAGACACCTTCAACAGGGGTTGGCTCAACTTTGGTGCCCAAGTTCCCAGTGTCATCGCCATTTCCCTTAGATCCATCCTCTAAGTGAACTGGGGAAGTGGTTGCAGCAATACTTGGTGGCAATCTCACGCACCACTCCCAACGGATCAATTTCGTTTGTGATTTGGAAGACTCTCCCGGTCCTTCCGTCAGCTGTTGCTCATGCATCAACGTGGATTCCCGCATGGCTTGCTGCATGTCCAATTTTTCTTGTGCAGCAATAGGGTCCATGTCCACATCACTATCTGAGAGCATGTCAAGATGAGGATGAGTATGGTCGCTGGTTCCATTGAGAGGACAAATGCTGGCTTTCTCACGAGCTTCAGCTTCCTCTGCTAATCTCTCCTTTTCTTTTTCTTTGAAGATATGCAAGATTTCCGTGCGATTATCTTCATCAAGTACTCGAACCATGTGGGTCAATCCGGGAACTTCATCAGCTTCTTCCTCTTCCTCAATGAATTGGGCGTTTGAACTGTATTCCTCGAGTGACTTAGCTTCCATTTCCTCCATTCTCACACGATTTTGGATGTCTGGATACATTGAGGGTACATAATTACATCATCATCTTCATCCTCTCTCCTCGTTGCCCTTCCTTTTCGGGAATGGAAGGTAGCAAACTTTTTGCTTTTGCCCTACTCAAAGATCTGTCATAGGTGGAGACACGCCCCACAACGTGGGATTCTCATTGTCTCGTTGATTCTTGTTCTCAAGCGCTCGGTCCACACTGGTCTTCAATTGCCTCTGTTGATCGGTCTCAAGCAGACATTTCGCTTTCATTAATAATTTCGAGATCGCCCTTCTTCTTCAAAGAGCCTCAGAGACTTTTTTTCCAATGAGTGCGCAGACTCAAATTGTCTTCTCAAGCTCCGAGAGCTTGGTGATTCTTCTTCTTCTTTTTGTCCTTACGTGAGGAAGTTCGGTTCGAATACTTCTTCCTCGCCTTCCTTGGCGGGGGCCACAGCATCTTTCTTTGATCGAGGAGCCGCTTTCTTGGCTTGGCGATCCTCTTCTTTTTGATGGTCGGAGAAGGTATTTGGGGTTCCTTCTCCACATCGGCTGCGTGGGCGGGAGACACACAGAGGGGCAAAGTGCGTCTTTTGTCTTTGTTGCAGGGGCAACTATCTTCTTTCCAGCTGCATGGGTAGCTTTCTTCTTTGGAGGGGAGGCAACAATCGTTTCCTCTGGTGGTGATTCCCCTCACCGTGTCACCCTCTTCGCATGGGCTCTCTTCTGGGCTCCTAAGACGTTAGCCCTAAACATCTTCTTGTTCACATGGAAGGACTTTCCATGCTGATGGGGAATGCCCTTCACTTCCATCAAATGGCCAATAACTAGGCCATAGCCGAGTGATCCTCCAAAAGATCCATCTTCCTTGAAGGACTTGTTCGCGACATTCTGGTAGAGTCTGTTGTATACAAACTCAGCCCAGTTAACATTCTTCCATTGCATGATCGCAGCCATGACGATCAACTTGGTCTTGGACAGCTGATTGAAGCTTCCAAACTTCATGTCCACACACTTTGCGACGATATCCATCAGTTTGTGATAATTGTCCTTCAGCAGTTTCTTCTCAGTTGTGCAGGCGACTTTTGCAGCACATTCAGGTTTGGCTACTTCCTTCCATGTAACAGCCAAGTTGACGTAGGCTTCATATATCTCCGGCATCCCTTCTGACGGGCAAAAAAATGATGCTCCACAAGGTCCTTTTGTGATTAATATATGTCCTTGCGGTGGGACGGAGGACTTAATCCCTTCATCCCGCACCTCGGCATTGATGTAAAATTGCGCGACCTCCTCAACGTATGTCATCGGAAATTCCATCGTGAGGAATGGTTTCAGTCCGGATTTTTTGATTTTATCTGCTATCTTCTTCACAAGGGTTTCATCGGAACCCTGTTTTATCATCCCTTCAAAATCCACAGTTGATCCTGTGTGGATTTGCTTCGATAACTTGACGAAATCTGTCTTTGGTGCCATTTCTCGAGGATTTTACCAATTAAATCTTGATGAGCTTGCTTTGAGAACAGGTAGGGTTTTCGAGAGAAAAATAGACTTGCTTTCGGGTGCTTGAAGATGAACAGTTTAAGTGAGAGAGAGAAAACTGAAAGAATGAGTATATATGGGTTATGAAAGGATGTGTTTTTGGTTTTTGAAATTTTGATCGAGACCAACGGCTCAGATTTAGCACGTCTCATTGCATTTAATTGCTCGCATTTAATGCAACAACATTTATATCCAATCATATGCTTGTTGTGCAGCTTTTGACTGTACCCGTCATTATTACGCTAATGTCATCCTTAAAAAACATTCCCGCTCATTAAAAACAATTGCATTTTTGTCACTTAGCTCATAAATGACTCATCTTACTCCTTAACATACTCAACTATTCTTCTCTATATTCGTATAGTGACTCAGTTGTCAGCTAACTCGATACAGCTGACTTTCTCGATACGACTGATTCACTTGGCTGATTTATAAGATCTGCTCTGTTTTCATCTTATCATGTTTCATCTCTTCTCATTGAGTCTTCTGAGTGTCAACTCAGCTCAATTAACCCTAGCTCATGCTTAAGCTCTTCAAATCTTGATTCACATAAGGGCTTTGTGAATATGTCAGCTAGCTGTTTATCAGTTGAGATGTATTCCAAAGTGATGTCTTTCTTTTCGACATGATCTCTTATAAAATGTATTCCAAAGTGATGTATTCACATAAGGGCTTTGTGAATATGTCAGCTAGCTGTTTATCAGTTGAGATGTATTCCAAAGTGATGTCTTTCTTTTCAACATGATCTCTTATAAAATGATATCTGACATCAATGTGCTTTGTTCTTGAATGCAACACAGGATTCTGAGTGATTGCAATAGCACTTGTGCTATCACACATAATTGGAATATCTTTTTCTTCAATTTCATAATCTCTCAGTTGTTGTCTCATCCATAAGACTTGGGCACAACAGCTGCCCGCATCTATGTATTCTGCTTCAGCTGTGGATGTGGCTATTGAGTTTTGCTTCTTGCTAAACCAGAAACTAATATGTTTCCAAGCATTTGACATGTACCTGAAGTACTTTCCGTCAACTCTACATCCAAAGATAGTCGATTCTCGAGTAACCAATTAGCTTGAATCCACTTTCCTTTGGATACCATAAGCCAACTTCTTGGCATCCCTTCAAGTATCTTAGGATTCTCTTAGTTGCTGTCATGTGACTTTCCTTTGGAGCAGATTGGAATCTTGCACATACTCCTACCGCAAAGGTGATGTCCGGCTCGCTTTTGTTAGATAGAGCAGTTGATCCGATAAGTGCTCAGATCCGGTTTGATCTGACTTTACCATCTGCATCCATGTCCATCTTGACTGATGTATTCATTTGTATTTTCACAGAAGACTTCTCTTCCATACCAAATTTCTTCATTAGGTTACTGGTGTACTTTGTTTGACTTATGAAGGTTCCATCCTTCAGCTGCTTAACTTGAAGTCCTAGAAATAATGTCAGCTCTCCCATCATGCTCATTTCAAATTTGCCTTGCATGAGGTTTGAGAACTTATCACACAGCTCTTTGTTTGTGGATCCAAAAATGATATCATCAACATATATTTGAACAAGCAGTATACTCTCTCCATCTTGAATTCTGAAGATTGTCCTGTCCACTTTGCCTTTGGTGAATCCATTATCTGTTAGGAATTGAGATAATGTATCATACCATGCTCTAGGTGCTTGTTTCAATCCACATAGAGCTTTCTTGAGCTTGTACACCTTATCTCCAATGGTATTCTGCTCAAAACCTGGAGGTTGCTCAACATAGACTTCTTCTTCCAACAATCCATTTAAAAATGCACTTTTCACATCCATTTGATATACAATAAAGTTCTTGTGTGCAACATAGGCAAGAAACATACTTATTGCTTCTAATCTTGCAACAGGAGCAAATGTTTCATCAAAATCTATTCCTTCTTCTTGGCAATACCCTTTGGCTACCAATCTTGCTTTGTTTCTTACCACAGATCCTTTCTCATTCATCTTGTTTCTGAAAACCCATTTTGTGCCAATAACATTTTGATGGGTTGGTCTTTGCACCAATTCCCATACCTTGTTTCTTTCAAACTGATTCAGCTCTTCTTGCATGGTTTGAATCCAATGTGTGTCATCCAATGCTTGGGACACATCTTTTGGTTCTATTTGGGAAATAAAACAAGTGAACATTGCTTCTTCCGAGCTCGATCTGCGGATTCTAACACCATCTCTTACATTTCCAATAACTAGCTCTGGTGGATGGTCTCTCAGCCATCTCACATCAGGTTGAAGTAGATCAGCTGGGTTTAGTCGTCTTGCAGCTGTGTTGTCTTGAGCAGCTCTGTCATCATCATTTAGCTGCAAATTCTCTAGCTGTCTTTGAGAATCAGCAGTCTCATCTTCATCTTTATTAATTGCTCTAGCTTCAGCTTCAACATAAGTACTCTTCTGCATAGTTGGTTGATTCAGCTTATCATCTAACTCTTCAATGTCTTCCCCATTTACATTAGGTTCGTCAAAAACCACATGGATAGACTCTTTCGTGACCATAGTCCTCTTGTTTAGCATCAGACGCTTTGCTTTCACTGAGTATCCCAAAAAGATACCTTCATCAACTTTAGCATCAAAAGCCTTTAGATTGTCCTTGCCATTGTTGTGAATGAAGCATTTACATCCAAATATTCTAAAATATGCAACATTTGGCTTTCTCCCTGTTCATATTTCATAGGGAGTCTTTGTTAGTTGTCTATTTATCACGAGTCTATATTTAGTATAGCATGCAGTGTTGATGGCTTGAATTTCAAAATCTTTTAGCGATCCCGCCTCGCCTAACATGGTCCTTTGCTTCCTTTGAGAGTTCTGTTTCTTCTTTTCGCTTACTCCATTCTCTTTGTGGAGTCCTTGTGCAGATAATTCATGAGCAATACCATTTTCAACACAATACTGAGTTATTATCCCATTGACAAACTCAGTTCCTCTATCGACCTTATCTTTATAATGGTTTGACTCTTCTCATTTTGAACTCTTTTCATCAGTTGAGGTAAATTCTGCAAAGTTTCCTTCTTTTTGCACATAACTATTGTCCAAGTATATCTAGAATAATCATCCACCACCACTAAGGTGTATTTCTTTCCACTTATGCTGGCTGGCTCAACTGGACCAAATAAATCCATATGCAGCAGATGCAATATTCTTGTTGAAGATGGACTAGACTTTTCTTTGAATGATGATTTGATCTGCTTCCCCATCCGCATGCATCACAAACACTTTCCTTCTTGTACACTGAGTCTGGTAGTCCTTCTACAAGATTACTCCTTGCAAGCTTGTTGATTGTCTTGAAGTTCAGATGACTCAGCTTCTTGTGCCACAGCCAGCTTGATTCGACTGTACTCTTTGCTAGCATACAAGTGCTTGGTGTGGCAGTCGACCAATCTACCACATACATATTCTTTTGTCTGGATCCTTGCAACACCACTTCATTTGATTTAGTGTCCTTGATTTGGCACACTCCCATATTGAATCCAACATTATAGCCCTTGTCACAGAGTTGGCTGATGCTTAACAAGTTGAAGTTGAGGCCTTCAACGTGTGCAACATCTGTGATTTCTAAACCATTTTTCTTGATAGATCCAATGCCTCTAATTTCCCCTGGAGCTTCATTTTCTCCAAATTTGACTTTTGCGCCTCTAATCTCCTTGAATTTTGACAGATTTTTCTTATTTCTGTCATGTGTCCGGAATGTACCACTATCCATGTACCAGGTTCCTTGGCACTCACAAGTTACTTGAACCTCGCAATCAAGGAAATTAGTTTTTAGGTACCCATATTTGTCTGGTCCCGAGGGGTTAGTTGTGTAAGATGATCCAACCAACCTATAGCCAAATGATCTGACTCTAAGAGGTTGCCATATTTCTGTGCCATAATCATAACTCACTTTGGCAAATTGCTTGGGGGCTTTAAGTTCATACATCTGTCTCTTTTGTCTGTATGCCTGTGTGTGTGTTTTAGCAATTGCCTTCTTTGGGTAGTTGTGATATTTCTGAATGTAGTGCCTGGGTGCATATGTGTGCTGATGATAGCTCTTTTGCCTTTGGAATGACCTTTGTTGTGTTCTAGGCCTTTGCCATTTGGGCATATATTCCATAGGTCTTTGCTGATATCATTATTCCAATCAGCTTGGCTTGGGTAATTTCTACCATTCCGATCATTTGTGTTTCTTTGATAGAACTTCTGGGGTTTCTGGTAACTCTGTTTCTTCTTTACAGATTACTTCCTATTTGGAGTTTGCTAAGGAACTCACGATTTCTTCTCGCTTGTCCTCTCAACATACTCAATCGGTCGCTTTTCCTTTTCTTTATATCCAAGGCCGTTTGTTTGTGATTGTGCTTTGGAGTGAATGTGGGTGCAACATTTGGTGTCTTGGGTTTTTGAGATGCTTCATTACTTGAAGATCCTTTTTCCAAGATCACTCGGGAGTTTGATTTGTGCACAAAGGAATTGAATCCTATGCCTGTCTTATCTCCACACTCTTTTTGGCTCATAATAAGATCATCCAATGATTTAGATGCCTTTGTGAATGAAGCAATCACATTTTTGAGATCATTTTACCTCTTTTCTATAGCAGCTATCTTTGCTATTATTTTAGCATTCTCAGCCTTCAGCTCTTTGTTCTCATCAGCTATGTGACTTAGAGTACTCAGCTCCTTAGTCAGCTGTGAGTTTTGGCTTTTGAGCTGGTTGTTTTCCTCATTTAATAGTGTGTGTGAGGACTTAATGTGCTCAAAGTCTTCCATCATTTTGCCTAATGAATCATAAAGATCGGTGGGTGATGATGTGTGTGTGTCACAATCACTATCACTAGAATCTGAGTGAGATGAGTTAGAGTGTACCTCATCTTCTTGGTCGGAGTTGATCTTGTTCTTTAGCCATTAGACAGGATCATTGCTTCTTCTTGAGAATCACTTGAGTAGTCAGCTTCACTACTCTCGAGTCCTGTTGCTTTTTTTGACTTAGCTGTCTTAGCTTCCGCAGCCCAACATTGCTTTTTTTTTCTTTTCATGTCTTCTTTCATTGAAGACTCTTCTTTCTTCTTCATTCCTGTATTTATTTACTATGTGGTATGGACAAATAATAGCAAAGTGTCCACGGTTCTCTACAGTTCCAACACAGGTTTTCAGCTCTTTGATCAGCTCTTTCTGCATTTCTTGGGTTATCGCTCTCGATATTCAACCTTTGAGGCTCACTCTCTTGGGTAGCCTATCTTCCTTGACTTGGAGGGAGTGAATGTCTTCTCGAGGATTCACCTTTGTTTCTCTTGTAGTTCTTGTTGAAGAACTTGTTGAATCTTTTAACCATCGGGGCAATCTCCTCCTGGTCAATGATTTCTTTGGCCTCGCCTCTTTTCCCATCATTGACTATAAGTGCAACTATTTTGGGGCAAATTGCCTCTCTTGATCTTTTCTTCTCACTCAAAATCGTAGGCTTTGAGGTCCGAGAATAGCTCATGATTGGATGTTGTTGTAAGATTCATTGAATGTCTCAGGGCCATGACTTTCATTTCCCATTCAATTTCGGGAGGCTTCTCATAATCTTCATACACATTTCTTCGTGTATATTCTTTCCAAGTGCCGATAATTCATTTGTGATTTCAAGTTGAATCTAGCATCCGGTGATCCAAGGCTTCACCGCAAGCATTTTAAAATTTTCAACATTTTGCAGACAAAGAACGGACAATTTGTTTTCTTTAATTTGCTCGGATCCTTCACAAATTAAAGTTAATTTATCCTGCATTTGTTTTGCGGTTTGACAAGATTTGACTTTGTTGAACATTGCTTTGTCCAAGGTTTTGTAAAGTATGTCCTTGGCCACATTGTCCAAGTTTTATCTTCTTTTGTCCTCGTTTGCCCATTCGGTCCTTCGTTTATCAAATTGGGTTGGTCTTGCTTCAACAAAGAATTCCTCTCCTACATTGCGTCGCTCTCTCATAACCTGTGTTCACTTTCAGATTTGCAGAGCCCATCCTCTATCACTATCCACATTTCATCATGTAAAGCGAGATAGATGAGCTCGCAGCGAATTTTCCATCATCAAATTCCTCAATAGTGAACATAGGAATGCGTGTCAAATTTGCTTCCATGATAATAACTTTGCTGAAAAAATAACTTTTGAAAGAGCAAGTGTTAAAAACTTCTTTGAAAGATTGGAGATCTAGTTTAGTAACCAGTGCGGAAGGCTCAATGAACCAACCGCTCAGATACCACTTGTAGGTCCCAAGGGGTGTGAGTAAGGTTTAGAAGGGGGGGTTGAATAAACTTTACCAACTTTTCGATTTTAGTCCTTTTAAAATATTACGAGTTAAATGCACAACTAAGTCCTTGGGGACGGCTAAGTTAGTTAAATAGAGTTAGCCACTCACGGACTCGATTGAGCTATTGATAGAATAACTCAAATTGTTTAGTCTAAACCTTAACTTGGTCGTGATGAGATTTTCAAAGGAAGACTTAACACCCTTTAATATGATTTACTTAGTTTTAAACCCTTGATTTTAGCACTTAGTTACTTATCAGTTGGATAGCAAATTATCAACAGATATGGAATATGTATGCATAAATAAAATGCTGAAATGTAAATGACACAATAATTTTTATAGAGGTTCAAAGATAGGGTAATTCTTCTATTCCTCTCTTCTCCAAATCCTGGAGGAATCCACTAAGTATTGATCAGAGTACAAAGTGGTTATCAGTCCAAATACAAGTCTTGATCACACAGCTGACTTGCTCCTTTGGGACTCAGTCTGTAGATGCCTTGGTCACACAACTGGCTTCTCATCCGACTCGGCTTCTTCACAGGGTGGGCCGCTTGCTTTGCCTTACTTGCTCAAGCTTCTTGGATTTGATCACGAAGCCCTCAAATAACTTGAGATTGGTTCGACTTGAACCTTCTACAATCCTCCTTCGATTGTAGACCCCTTTGATTCTTCAAAAGTTTTCTCTTCAACAGTTTGAAGTTGTCTCTCCTTCACAGCTTAGTGTTGGATCGATTTCCTTCGTGATTTAGGCTTGAGGATTTTGCTTGAATAACTTGAGAATATATTGCAGGTTACGGTTTGAATAATTGCTTGAATGCTCAGGTATTTAAGGTAACCTTTTCTCAAAGTGATTCCTCAGCCTTTTATAGTGAACTTCGAAAATCTGCCCATTGAAGAGATAGGCTGATTTTCAAAAGTCGCTTGTATTTGTTGACTTGTCTTGTTGCAGTCCTTGATGTTGACATTTCCTTGTATTAAATGTCTTGCAGCATTGCAGCGTTTCTGACAAAGGTGCAGTGCTTCCCATTGGTTTGCTCCTTTTGCACACAACTATTCTGAGTAACATTCTTGACTTTGATCAACGGATCTCATTCAGTTGTCTTGACTTGACTGCAGTCCTTTATTCCCCAGGTGACTTCGAGTTATCTTCCAATCGCAGTGTAAGACTCATCCGTCACTTCAACTTGAGACTTGGCTTCTTGAGTTGACTTGACTGACTCTTCATACAGATGTATCTCAGCTGATACTCCTTCAGTCGAGTCCTTGACATCTCTTCCTTGCCACACTCAGTTGCTTCACAGTGGAGTCTTCACTTTAGTCTTCAGTTGACTTCTTGTATCCTTAGTCATAGCTGACTTGACTCAGCTCATACAGCCCTATCTATTACAATACAGATTACAAGGAAAATGGGGTGCCAACTTTCTAGTCTAAGTTTTACATGGCATTCATCAAAATCTAAACAATAAATTTCCCAACAATCATATTTATTTTAATATATATAGGGATGAAATCCCGTGAGACCACCCTCCTAGGTTAGTCCATAGGACTAAATCTACACCATCCAAATAGTAAATCAATGGCCAAGATATATTGCAATATATACAACATTTCATAAGTAAGTATACAATGAAGATATAAAATAGGAATCCAGAAATTAAATATAGTAACCGCTTCCTAAAAATTAGGGACGTGATTTTGTATTGATCACGCCCCATAATCAAGCGATCCACCTTTCCTTTCTCTCCCTTCCCATTCGAACCTGCAAATTATTCAAATATGGCAACAAAATCGTACAATAATTAATGAAAAGTATACAATTACACTAAACTAACTATACATTAAAATATTACTAAGTATACAAAAATAATTAACTAAGTATACAATTGCACTAAACTACTCCGTACATTAAAACTTTATTAAGTATACAAAAACATTTAACTAAGTATACAATTACATTGAACTAACTATACATTAAAATAATACTAAGTATACATAAATATTTAACTAAGTATACAATTATAATGAATTACTTATATAACTAAGTATACAATTCCATTGAACTAAGTATACAAATCCACGTAACTAAGTATACAAATTCACTAAACTACTTACTAAACTACTTATATAACTAAGAATACGATTCCACCGAACCAAGTATACAAATCCACCGAATCAATATACAATAAAACATGACTAAGTATACAAGTCCACCGAACTAAGTATACAATAAAACGACTGTTCACAAATATGGCGGAAAGAAGTATCAATTTTGAAAAAACGCTGAAGTTGATGATTTTTCCTCCCTAAAAATCGGAATCAAAAGGTAGGATTATGTTTCCTTAAAAATAGCTAATAACCATCCAATTAACATAACTAATTAAATATAAAAGTACAATTATACCCTTATATGCTTAAATTAACTAAAATGATCTACTCCATCCAAAATTTTAAATCAAGACTCCATAAGTGTTCTTATGGACTAACCTAAAGGGATTGGTCTCATTATGGACTACTCCTTTATATATATATATATATATCCCACGGACATATATATATGTTGAAGAGAGAATTAAAAAAAAAAAGGAAAAGAAATTTAGAGGTCACATATCCGATAGCATGTGTGGCGACGTTTTTCTTTCTTTTCTTTATACCTTGAGGCACTAAATGAAGTTCTTTTTATAAAAAATTGTTTTGCGTGATTGAGCAATGTAATATGGCTATAACACACTTTAGTAGGTGTGCTTTTCTTATTTAAAAAAAAATCGAAAGACATGATTTGAGTTAAAAAAAACAATTCTACCTTTTTAAGAAATGAAAATAAGTGTGCTGATGTTTTTTCGAAGTGAAGAGTTCAGAAGTTAGAAAAGAAGTTTTCATCTTCTTCAAGGCTATTTGGTAGAGAACTATATTGTTCTTCAAAAGAAAATTTAGTAGAGAATAATTAACCAATAATTTTTCATCTACAAAATTTTAACATTAGTTGATTGTGGGAATAAAATTCTATTCCGTTTTTCAATTTCGAAAACACAATAAACTCTACTAGCGAAGAATTTATTCATGTGTCACAATCGGAAGGTGGACTCAATCGAAGGGGAGACATTTGAATCTTATGGCGAGTTTACAAGGATTTACCTTGTTGTGAGGAATTTAGATTCCTTCTACATCATCTTCAAAAGGAAGCTTTTTAGGTAAGATCCTAAACCTTGTTTTACTACTTGTATAAACGCGCGATCATTAAATCGTTACTTAAAATCGGGCTTTATTTTATGTATAATTGTATGCATGATTTAAATTTTAAATTTCCATTGCATTAAACCCCGCATTATGGCGAACCCAATAATACACTACAACATAAATGACATTAGGCAACACAATTTTTGTAGCACCTTTTACATAAGGCACATATGTAACACGTGTTTGTAACACTTTTTATGTTACAATATTTATGTAACACTTTTGTAGCACTTTATCAATATGTAAAATTTTAAATAAGTAACACTTTTTAAGTATCACTTTTTTTTGTTATTTCTTTTGTAACACAAATAGGTATCACTTTATTTAAGAAGCACTCTCTTAACACTATATTTTATTAATTGTAACACTTTTTAGGCTATATTTTAGTGTAATATCCACAAAATTAGGGGTAAAAATTCCAATTAGGGTTCACAATTTGGGGATTCAAATCATAATTCTATAAATAGGGCAGATTCAATTTAGGGTTTTTAACTCTTAATTAATCAGTTTTTATTTATTTATTATAATTTAGAATATTATTAATTGTTATAAATGCAAAACATCAGTTATGCATATAGGAAGGTGCAGATTTAATAAAAAAAGAGGTGAGGAGTTTTCTGATTTAAGAGGAAGAGATGAAGAGCCAGTTTTTAACGTAAAAACTTTCACTCTCATTCTTAACTCCAGAATTTAGCTCTATAAAATGAAAATCTTCCCTTACAAATTTCACACCATTTCTCTAAAGTTTTGATTCAGGTAAAATTTTTATTTTGTGTTCGTCCCCCCTCTGCTTTCTTCTTACAAACTTTTGTAGAAACCCTAATCATCCCAAACCAACTGTAAAACACCAACCTAGCCAATAATCCCATTCTAGTTATACTCTAACAATTTTGGAAGAAAAAAAAAAAAGAAAAGAAAAGAGAAGAAGTAGAATAATCTGAAATTTGTTCACTGCCCTTACCCAAAATCCAGACGTCGCCGCCGTCTCAGTTCTGTCGCTGCTGGTCCTCGTCGGAGAGAAGGGTAGGCACTGTGAGAGATACGGAAAAATCTAGAGAAGAAAAAAAAAGGGGGAAGAAGAAAGGGAGGGAGGCAGTGGCGTGGGGTGAAAGGGGAGAGCAAGGGTTTTTGTTGAACTGCTGGGGTGGGGTTGATGGATGGTGAAGGAAGAGGAAATTAAGAGAAAAAGAAAAAAAAAAAGAGAGAAAGAAAAAGAATGGGCAGGCATTTTAGTGCTTTTGGTCTACCCTTTTGGGTAGCAGGAGGGATCTCGTTCCTGCCTATCGGCGTGAAATAGAGAGAGATTGGGAGAAAACGAAAGTTTCAGAAAAAGAAAAAAAAAGAACGTGTAGAGAGAAAAAGAAAGGAAAGAGAGAAAATAAATAGAATTTAGGAGTTTTTGAGGGATTTGACTCCATTTTCCAATTTTCAAGCCTAAATCTCTAAATTCTTTTCAACACTTCCATTTTTATTCTAAACCCAACCAAATTTCTTAAATAATTTTATATTATAATTTTATAATATATGTAGGAATCGAGAATCAAGAGTAGTAGAATAATTTTATTCATTTCAAGGAATAACATATACTAGTTGAGGTAGGGATTTTAATTCTTATCTTTATATACTGTTTTATGTGAGTATTTATATTTATATATGATATGCAGAGGAACTAGTCAGGGACCGTAATAGGTCTAAGATCAAAGTTGATCATCGGGTTAAGCCCGCCGTAGTAAATTTATTAACTGTCCAGTCAAAGGAAATTACAGATGAAAATTAAATGTTTTATTATAAGTGTTTATACTTGTATGATTTATTATGTATTGACAAAAGTTGGTCCCCTCGAGCAAGTGGAAGCTCACCCCTTCATTTTTATAATTTTTTGATTAAGGAGTCGGTCAAGATACGCTGATGGATGAAGACCAAATTAAATTTTGCAATTTGAATAATTTTATTTTATGTTTTGGAATGTTTTGATAATATTTAAATTGTAACATGACTGTTTTTTAATCTATAATTAAATATTTAAGTTTTATTAAGTTATTTTGTTAAAACTCGTGTTTTTATAATAACGATTTCCATAAAAGTCGGAGTATTTTTATTTTGTAAAATTGGGGCGTTACAATAGTGGTATTAGAGCAGGTCTATGATTATGTAGACTTGTAAAAAAAAATTTTTTTTTAGACAAAATAATTTATTTCATGCCATTTAATTTTTTTTATATGCCAGCTGTAATACATGTTTCCATATGTAAATCGTACAGTTTTATGCCATTCGTTAGATAATAATTTATGCCTTGTAAAAACAAAGATTGATGTTTAACTAATATGGCTACAAATATAGATGTCGCCACCAAGACACACTGCTAGAAAAATGGGCGCGATTGAAGAATTAACAGTATCTCGAACGAGCTAACTAACTACCTTAATTACAAAATTGAATATGGCGATAACATAGGAATCTACGTGGTAAAAATGCATCAGAAATTGTATGATGTGCATTTTCTGAGTGGTGCTCCAGATCCGTATGGTGCTACATGCGGGGTGGCACTGGTGTTTGCCACCCAAATGTAAGGGTGAGGTGAATATTTGTGTGAACCATGGTGAATGTAGGTCCCGAGGGTGTGAGTAAGGTTTAGAAGGGGGTTGAATAAACCTTACCAACTTTTCGATTTTAGTCCTTTTAAAATAATTACAGAGTTAAATACACAACTATATCCTTGATAGACAGCTAAGTTAGTTAAGCAAACAGAGTTAGCCACTCAATGACTTGATAGAACTCGTTGATAGAATAACTCATTGTTTAGTCTAAACCTTAACTTGATTTGTGATGAGATTTTCATTGGAAGACTTAACACCCTTGAATTTGGTTTAAGCTTGTTTTAACACTTGGTTTTAGCACTTTGTTAATTATCAGTTGAATGCAAATTATCGCCAGATATAAAGTAATATGAGTAAATAAAATCTTTGAAATGTAAATGACACAATAATTTTTATAGAGGTTCGAAGATGGGGTAATTCTTCTAATCCTCTCTTGATCACACAATCGACTTGATCCTTTGGGACTCGATCCGAGATGCCTTGGTCCCATAGCAAGCTTCTCGTCCCACTCGGCCTTCTTCACAGGGCGGCGCTTTGCTACTTGACTCACTTGCTCAAGCTTCTTGGATTTGATCACGAAGTCCTCCAATGACTTGAGACTCGGTTCGACCTTGAACCTTTCTACAATCCTCCTTGGAATGTAGACCTTTTGATTCTTCAAAAGTTTCCTCTTCAACAGATTTGAAGTTGTCTTTCCTTCACAGCTTGGTGTTGGATCGATTTCCTTCAAAGTTTAGGCTTGAGGATTTGCTTGAATAACTTGAGAATATTTTTGTAGGTTACAACTCGAATAATAGCTTGAATGTTCGTGGTTTAGGTAACCTTCTCTCAAAGTGATTCCTCATCCTTTTATAGTGAATTTTCAAAAATCTGCTCGTTGAAGAGATAGGCTGATTTTTAAAAGTCACTTGTGTTCGTTGGCTTGTCTTGTTGCAGTCCTTGATGTTGACATTTCCTCGGATTAAATGTCTTGCAGCCTTCCAGGTTCTGACAAAAGGTGCAGTGCTTCCCATTGGTTTATTCCTTTTGCACGCTTCTGGGACTGAGCACTTTAAGACATGGCAGCATGGAAGTATTACTTGTTTAGGTAATATTCTTGACTTCTGTGCAACGGATTCTTTTCATTGTCTTGACTTGATCGCTTTTTCCCAGGTGACTTGAGTCCGCTCCAATGATTGAAAGACCCATCCTGTCACTTCAACTTGACTTGGCTTCGAGTTAACTTGATCGACACTTCACACGCTTGTATCCGGTGATACTCCTTCAATCGAGTTCTTGACTTCTCCTTCTTGCCATACTCAATCGCTTTTCACAGAGGAGTCTTCATTTTAGCCTTTGATTGACTTCTTGCATATCCAGCATAATCGACTTGACTCACTGACAAATTTCTATCTATTACAATGCAAATTACAAGGAAAAATGAGGTGCCAGCTTTCTAGTCTAAGTTTTACATGGCATTTATCAAAATCTAATAAACAAATTTCTCAACAATTTCCCCCTTTTCGATGATGCCAAAACTTAAAACATACATTCAAAATGTAAATAGCAAAGATACATACAGACAATGTAGAAACAGAGAATGTATGCGTAGAATCGATCTTTTTATTGATCATAATATTCTTGTCCTTTACACAGCTGTTTACAAGGTGTATCAGAGCAAACATGGCATTCTATATCTACGCAGGAATATAGAAATTCTAGATTCTTATTTAATGTACAGAAGACTTACATACATATGCATTTACAATAGTAAAATACATGAAGGGGTGGACAGAAACACTTCATCTCTTTCTCTTCTTTTCTTCTTCAGCTGCTTTCTTTTTCTCATAAGCTCTTCTGGCAGCTTCATCTTTTCTTTTCCTTTCTTGTCTCTCTTCCCACAGCTGAGTTTGTCTTCTATTTTCTTCTTCGATTCTCTTTACATATTCAACATTGTTCCTGGCCACTTGCATGTTGACTACTTCGTCAAACCCAGACCAATAGATCCCTCTTTTCTTACCTGGATCTATATATTCGATGTTTTTTGGGTAGAGGTCTAGGTTTGAAACCTCTTCCTCTACCTCTTCTTCCTCTTCCTCTGGGCGTGTATTGTACTGGGGCCTTCTTCTTCCCAGTAGAATGACCATCAGAGTGACTGCTCGGAGTCTGCTGCCTATCAACTTCTTCGCACATCTTGAGCCCTTTTTCCCTATACAAGTCCCAGGCTTGGGCCATGGTCATGTTCTCGAAGTATCCCTCGGATGCGAGCGTCTTGAATTCATCAACAGATCTAGGCTTAGTTCCGACTTCTAAAATGGCATATGTGTCTCTTCCTGCCGGAATGCCTTCGTACTATTTCAGTATGTCCATCGCACGGGCATCCATTTTTCTTTCAATCTCCGTCATCTCTGCTTCTACTATTTTCCACTTTTTAGACATGGGCACAGCAGAGTGTCGGAGCGGCAGAGTCACTGGGAGTTTGCTGATGATGTCAGCCGTGACAAGTCCTTGTTGAGGGGTTCTAGCAACCATTAAAGTCATATCTTTCGAACCTTCCCCTCAACTCGATTTTCCCTTTTCTTTCTTCTCGCTTCTTGTTGTCTTCTTCTTCACAGCTTGTGTCCTTCTTCTTAGCTGCGGCCTTTCAACGTCTTTAGGTATTCCTCTTCCCCCTTTTTGGCATCATCAAAGGAGAGAGGAACCCCTGAGAACATACCAGCAAGCATGAAATCTAGACGGCAGATAGCGGAGTTCTGCTTGGATTCTGCTGCGGAGTATGTTGCTTTCAAATTCCGAGCGAGTGGCTTTTGACTCATTGTCACTAACTCCATTTCACCATAAGAAGAATTTGAATTTTGAATTCATGTTTTCCTCCAAGCGCAGAAGTTCTTTGCGATGAAATTCTCGCAATAGTTTCATTTCCGTGGTATGAGAGGCATGCATCCTATCAATATTTTCTTGCATCCTCTTCTTCATGTCAGCACTATCAGCGCTCCAGATTAGCATCTTATTGTACAATGCTTTGAAGTATCGAACCTGTTCCACACGCATTGTCGATCTTTCATTGTAACCATTCTTGATTTCACCACTATTCCGCAGATTGGCTGTAAGATTTGCATCTCTGTTGCCGCATATCCAATGAGGTCCGTGCCTTTCCATCTTCTCTCTATCCGCAAATATTGCCTTTGAAGACTTCTCGAACCTCAATTGTCACCTCTGTCTCTCACCAAGTGCTGCAAAGATCAAAATCAAAATCTCTTTGGGACGATGGTATCTGTGGGGATGAATGGATCAGGTTTATGGAAACGTCGTTGATCTCTAGCTGATTCTTCATCAAGATCAGGCAGCTCTAGTGAGAAACGGAACGTTTGTTCAAACGCATCATCACGGACATAGGGAATCTGTTCAATCGTGACTTGTGGCCGTGATGTGCCTGGTTGAGTCGAATCTGGCCGCAGCGTTGGGAGCTCGCGCATTGATCGTGATTGATTGGGGTCTTTTGTGGTATGGACCCAGCTGGCTGAGCCTCAGCTGTCTCAACAGCTTCATCGGTCTCAGCTGGTTTTTCCATTTGAGTTGGTTGTTCCTCGGCCGTATTAGTAGCGTCATCGGAAGATGATGAGATTTCAAGCGGTGGCTCATCATTGAAAGTGAATGTTTGACGAGTAGCCTTGAGATCTGACTTACTCGTGCTTGGGAGAACATCCTCATCTGAGTCATTTGGATTCGCAATGGGGGATGACTCAGCTTCATCTTCACCTTCAGATCCCAGAAAAGGTTACATCAGGGTTATCCTGGGAATCATGAAGTGCACTTATCTCCTTCTCAGATGCATCGATGATAGCAGGAGGGATGTTCTGCGCTTCCGCCTCTTTACCCTGTGAAGTCTCAATCTCCCGTAGGCCTTCAGACTACCGCAGCCTCAACTGCAGCAAGGCCTTGGACATTCCCTTCGACAGACTCAGTTGTCTTAGGGTATTCTATGGTGGCATCCACAGGAGTTTCAACTCCGTGGATTGCACTTTCATTGCCCAGAGTGTTAACTCCGACATGATCCATCATGTGCCTCGATTTGTATAGCAGCGTCCTCGGCTGAGAGCGGTTGGCACTTTAGCCGAGATAGTCTCAATTGTCCGAGCTTTCGGTGACAACTTGTTGTGAGTTTTGTTTTCCTTCTCCACTTCGCCTCCTAGATTCGTTGTGGAGTCATTTGCAAAGCAACCTCCGACATAGCCGCGGTGGAGGGAGTTTTTCCTCGGTGGCACACCGGTGAGTGACTTGGTTTGGGTCACTCTTCTCCAAACTCCCGGCCGTGTCCTTTGAGTGTTCGTAGTGGGGCGGTGGTAAGACACCTTCAAGAGGGGTTGGCTCGACTTGGGTCCCCAAGTTCCCGGTTTCATCGCCTGGTCCCTAGATCCATCCTCCGAGTGAGTGGGGAAGTGGTTGCAACAATAATAAATGGCAATCATTGTACCACTCCCAATGGATCGATCTCGGTGAGATTTGGAAGACTCTCCCGGTCCTTCCGTCACCGCCGATGCATCGTCCTGGATTCAGCATGGCTTGTCAGATTTCCAATTTTTCTCAGTATCGAAGATGGTCCAGGTCCTCATCACTTTATGAGAGTATATCAAGATGAGGATGAGTATGATCATGGTTCCAAAGTGAGAGGAAAACGCTGGCTTTCTCACGAGCTTGCCTTCCTCTACCAATCTCTCATTCTCCTTATCTTTGAAGATCCGCAAGATATCTATGCGATTCTATTCATCGAAAGATTGACCATCGTGGTCAATCCGAGGAAATTCATCGCTTCTTCCTCTTCTTCAATAAATTCGGTCTTTGGAATCGTTTCCTTGAACGACTCGGCTTCCACTACCTCCATTCTCGCATGACGATTTTGGATGTCCGGATATGGTGGAGATAGCATGATCACATCATCATCATCATCTTCCAATTCTTGTGCTTCTTTCTCGGGAATGTAGGGTAGCAGAGATTGTCGCTCTTCACCTCGGATACTGTCGTGGCGGAGACACGACCCTATCGACAGAGACTTAGCTATCTCGAGATGTTACTTGCTCTTCATTATTCACGTCCCACAACTGGTCTTCGACTTGCCTCTGCTGATCGGCCTCAACAGACTTCGTAGTTTCATCAATAATCTCTGGAGACTCTACTTCCATTTTGTTTTTTTGACGATCTGTTTAGCCGAGTGGCAGACTAAATTGTTTTCTCAAGCTCAACGCTTGAAGAGTCTTCTTCTTTTGGTCCTCACTAGATGAATTTCTGGTTCGGATACAGTTTCCTCGAGTCCAGGGGGGGGCGTGCTACTTTCTTTTTCCGAGGAGCCGGCTTTTGGCTTGTCATCCTCTTCTTCTTGACAATCGGAGAATGTATTTGAGGTTCTTCTCACTGCGGTTGCGGGGCAGACACGGCCGCAGGGGAGACACACGGCTGCAGGGCAGTCACTCCGCAGGGCAGTGCGATTGTTTTTTCTTTTTCGCATTGCGGGCGCAGGTCTTCTTTTTGCGGGGGGCTTTTCTTCTTAGGAGGGGAGACAACAGTTGTTTCCTCAGGGCAGCTGATTCCCCCTCACTAGTATCCGCTCTCTTGTCATAAGCTCTCTTCTGAGCTCCGAAAAGATTTGATCGGAACATTTTCTTATTGACATGGAACACCTTTCCATGTCGAAGTGGAACTCCTTTCACTTCCATCAACCGGCCAATCACAAGGTCATATCCCAAGGATCCTCCGAAAGACCCATCTTCCTTGAAAGATTTATTTCCAACATTTTGGCAGAGTCTGCTGTATATAAACTCAGCCCAGTTTACCTTCTTCTCCTCCATGATCGCAACCATCACGATCAGCTTAATTTTGGACATCTGATTAAAGCTTCCAAATTTGATGTCTACACACTTGGCAACAATGTCCAGCAACTTGTCGTAATCTTCCTTCAAGAGCACTTCTTTCTTGTGTGTAGTAGACAACCTTCGAGAACATTCGGTTTGGCCACTTCCTTCCATGCAGCAGCCAGGTTTACATCGGCCTCATAGATCTCCGGCACTCCTTCCGACTATAGCAAACAATGCTCCGCTAGATCTTCAGCAGTGTGTAGGTCCCAAGGGGTGTAAGTGTAAGGTTTAGAAAGGGGGGGGTTGAATAAACCTTACCAAATTTTCGATTTAGTCCTTTTAAATATCTGAGTTGATTCTACACAATTTTGTGTCCTTGATGGACAGTCGATTTAGTCAATTAGTAAAGTTAGTCTCTCAACAGACTCAACTGAGTTGTTGATGGAATAACTCAGCTGTTGACTCTAAATTAACTCAACTGTGGTTTTGTTTTCAGCGGAAGACTTAACACCCTTAAGTTTGATTAAGCAAGAGTTTAGTGCTAGGTTTAGTACTAGTATTATCAAGTGGATAGCAAATTTATCAGCAGATATAAACAGTTAAGATGCAGGAATTAAAGTGCTGAAATGTAAATGACACAATGAAATTTTTATAGAGGTTCGAAGATGGGGTAATTCTTCTACTCCTCTCTTCTCCAACTCCTGGAGGAATCCACTAGGTAATGATCAGTTTACAAAGTGGTAACAGTCCAGATACAAGTCTTGATCACACAGCTGACTTGATCCTTTGGGACTCAGTCTGAGACGCCTTGATCACTCGGTGGCTTCTCTTACGACTCAGCTTCTTCACAGGGTTTGCGCTTTGCTACTGACTCACTTGCTCAAGCTCTTTGGATTTGATCACGAAGCCCTCCAAAAGCTTAAGACTTGGTTCGACCTTGAACCTTCCTACAATCCTTCGTGGAATGTAGACCCCTTTTCTTCAAAAGTTTCCTCTTCAACTGATTGAAGTTATCTTTCCTTCACAGGTGAGTGTTGGATTGATGTGCTTCGTAATGTAGGCTTGAGGATTAATCTTGAATGATTTGAGAGTATTTTCGGTTACAATTTGATTGATTTCTTAAATGTTCGTGGGTTCAGGGTCACCTTCTCTCGTAGTCATTCCTCAACCTTTTATAGTGATCTTTCAAAAATTTGCCCGTTGAAGAGATAGGCTTATTTTTGAAAGTCACTTCGATCGTTGGCTTGTCTTGTTGCAGTCCTTGGAATTGCCATTTCCTCGTATGAATTGTTCTTTCACCTTTCGAGTTTCGACACGGTGTAGTGCTTCCCATTCGTTCATTCCTTTTGCACGCTTCTCGGGATCGAGCACCGAGAAAGGTGGTATGGAGATATTACTTGTTTAAGTAAATCTCTTGATTTTTGCAAACGGATCTTTTCGATTATCTCGACTTGATTGCGTTTCCTTGCTTTCCCAGGTGACTTAGAGTCGCCTTCCAATCATTGGATGACTCTTCCTGTCACTTCAACTTGAGACTTAGCTTTTCTCGAGTTGACTTGACCGATTCTCCACTTAGCCGCATTTCACCGCTTCTTCAAGATAGAGTTCCCGTCTACTCTTCTTTGCCATACTCAAATTGCCTCACACAGAGTCTTCCTTCCAGTCTTGATTGTCTTCTTGCATGTTAGGCGTAGGCGACTTAACTCAGCTTGGCCAGCTCTAATTGTTACAATGCATTTTACAACAAGAATTGGGGTGCCAACTTTCTATTCTAAGTTTTACATGGCATTCATCAAAATCTAAACAATAAAATTCCTAACAATTTCCCCCTTTTTGATGATGCCAAAACTTAAACCATTCAAAAATGCAAACAGCAAAGATACATACAGATAGTGTATTGACATAGAATGTATGCGCAGAGTCAATTCTTTTATTGATCATATCATTCTTGTTCTTTTACACAACTGTTTACAAGGTGTATCAGAGTACATATTTGCCTACACAGAAAAATAAAGAATTTATAGCTTTATTACAGAAGACTTACATTGTATGTATTTACATAGTGAAATACACGAAGGGTTGACAAAGAACACTTCATCTCTTCATTGTCTCCTTCTTTCATCTTGTTCAAAGATCTTCTTCTCTTCTTCTCTTTTTCTCGCGTCACCGCCTTCTTTTTCTTTTCATATGCCTTCCTGGCAGCTTCATCTCTTCTTATTCTTTCCTGTCTCTCCTCCCATAGTTGAGTTTGTCTCTTGTTTTTTTCTTCTAGTCTTCTTACATACTCGGCGTTAGTTTTAGCCACTTGCAAATTTGCTACTTGGTCAAGCTCCACCAAGTAGATCCCTCCTTTCTTTCCCGGATCCACATATTCAATGTTTTTGGGCAGAGGCCTAGTCCAAGCTTTTTCTCCACTCGCTTCTTCCTCTACCGGGCGATATCAGATCTTGGGGTCTTCTTCTTTCCGGTGAGTGACAATGAGGAGTGACCAAAGCAGAGTGATCATTTTTAGGTAGTCCACGCTCGTCGCCTTCTTCACATAACGTGAGACCCTTTTCCCAAGACAGTCCCAAGCTTGAGCCATAGACATATTTGCAAAGTATCCTTGATTCGAAAGTGTTTTGAATTCATCAATCGATCGTGGCTCTATCCCGACATCCGAGATGGCATAAGTGTCTCATCTCTTTGGAATGCCTCCATGTTCTTTCAAGATGTTCATAACCCGGGCATCCATTCTTCCTTCCACTTCCTTCATCCCTCGCTTCAATTGTTTTCCTCTTATCGGCCCATGGATATAGCAGAGTGTTGGAGTGGCGAGTCACAGGGAGTTTGTTGCTTATAATGTCACCGTTTGATGACAGGACCTTGTTGGGGATTTGTGCAATCATCAATGTCACATCCGCCGATCCTTCCCCTCAACAGATTTTCTTTTCTTTTGTTTAGGTGCTTCCTCATTTGTCTTTGCCTTCACGCTTGCTCCTTTCTTTTCAAACGGATGCTTCAGATCTCTTTAGCGCCTTAAGGTATTCCTCTTCCCCTTTTTGGCATCATCAAAGGATAGAGGAACCCCAGGGAACATCCGCAAGCGTGAAGTCGAGCCTGGCGATAGTCGAGTTCTCGCTTCAAGTCTGCTGCGTTGTAAGCATCACGGAATTCGGATCGAGTAGCGTTGGACTCACGAAATCGCTTCATCTCAAACCATGAGAAGGCTAAATTTTCTAGTCATGTGTTCTTCCAAACGCTGTAGATCATTCGTATTTTGCTCACGCAGTAGCTTTATCTCGTAAAGATGAGCTTCATGCATGTGCTCAATATGTTCTCTCGCCTTCGTTTTGCATCAAGATTTTCACTCTCCATACCAAGAAATTTTTGTTGAACAATGTCCTCAAGAATCGACTTGTTCCACACGCATTGTTTGTCTTTGTTGCCACCATTCCTCGATCCGATCAGTTATGCCTCTTAAATCACCGTAAGGTTGGCATCTCTCGTTGTCCGGCCGCATGTCCAAAGAGGCTCGATGCCTCTCCATCCGTTCAATCTCAAGCCAAATAGTGCCTTGAACACCTCTCGAACTCGATTGATTCTTAAGGTGCGGTGATGGCCATACAAAGATCAAAGTCATAAGTATGGAACAATGGTGCCTCGATGAAAAGACGGAGCGGGTCTGCGATGATAGCGGCGCGTTTATTCTCGACTCTTCATGGAGGCCGGTACTCCAGGGAAAAAGGAAAAGATTCTATAAAAGATTCATCACCGCCCACCGGGATTTGTTCGATTATGAGCGGTGCGCGTGAAGTTCTTTTAGGAATCGACCGCCGCAGACTTGAGGAGCTCGCGCAGCTGGTCTCTTGTTCACCGGGTCTTGTTGTGAAGTGGACCCGCTTGCCGAGCCTCGGTTGTCTCAACAGCCTTCGTTGGTCTCGGTGATTTTTCCATTTGAGTAGACTGGTCCTCGGCCTTTATCGAAGCGTCATCGGACGATGATGAGATTTCCATTGGTGGCTCATCATCAAAGTTAAAGGTTTGACGAGTAGTCTTGGGATCGACTTGCTCGTGCTTGGAACATCCGCACTGAAGTCTTTTGGATTGCACGGGGATGACTCAGCTTCTTCATCGCTTTCCGATCCCGAGAAAGGTTACATCAGATTATCCTGGGAATCATGAAGTGTGCTTATCTCCTTCTCGGATGGGTCGATGATAGCAGGAGGGATGTTCTCTACTTCACCTCTTTACCCCGGGAAGTCTCAACCTCCCGTGGGCCTTCGCACTCCAGCAGGTCTCTCACCGCAGCCGAGGTTGGTCCTCCCTTTCGACGTGTCACTGCCTTAGGGTCTTTCGTGGTGGCATCCATTGGAGTCTCAACCCCATGGATTGCACTTTCATCGCCTGCAGTATTAACTCCCGGGGTTGTTCCTTCTGTGCCTCGATCGCATCAGCTGCGTCATTAGCCTTCAGAGCGGTTGGCACCTCGGTGAGACAGTCTCAATCGTCCGAGCTTCGTTGATGGCAACTTGTTGTTCTTCTTGTGTTTGTAATTTCTCTCCTTCGCCTCCTTGATTCGTTTGTGGAGTCATCTCGCAGATCCTCCGACCTTGCCGCTGCGGTGGAGGGAATTTCCTCACCTGGCCGCAGCAGTGAGTGACTTGGAATGGGGTCACTCGTCTCCAAACTCCCTACTGTTTCGATTGAATGTTCAGCCGTTGGGGCAGTGGTAAAACACCTTCAATAGGGGTTGGCTCGACGGGGTCCCCATTGTCCCGGTTCATCGCCAAGACTCTTATTGCTTCTTCCGAGTGAGCTGGGGAAGTGGTGGCAAGAATAACAAGGTGGCGATTTGTCAACCACTCCCATTGGATCAATTTCACCGTGTTCGAGGACTCTCCTGGTCCCTCCATCAATCTTTGCTCGTGAAGGATTCTCGACTCATGCAATGCTTGCTGCATTTGCAACTCTTTCAGAGCAAAGAAAGCATTCTCAGGATCCTCATCATCGAGGAGAAGACATCAAGGAGAGGATGTGTGTGTTCGCAGGGGTGCGGAGATAGGGCGGATGTTGGCCTTCTCACGTGCCTCGCTTCCCTCGCCTTGCTTTTCTCTCTCCTTTTCCTTGAAAATCTGCAGGATGTCTATGTAGTTGTCTTCATCAAGTCTTTGGGAGCAAAGTGTTTAGTCTAAGGAAATTTAGCAGCCTTCCTCTTCTTCTTCTATAAACTCGTGTCGTTGGAACTTCCTCGACTTACTCAACTTCCATTTCCTCCACTCACGCAGACGATTTTGGATGTCCGGGTAAGGTGGAGATAGGATCATTACATCACTATCCACTCTAGCAGGTTCTTCTTGTGTTTTGTGTGTGAACTACATGAGATGTGTCTTCGGTTGCCTGTTGATCGCTTTCAGACTGGCCGTTTCATCAACTACATCCGAGACTCTACTCCAAAGCCTAGTCTCCAGATCTGCTATAGTGAGTGGTCGACTCATTGGTTTCTCCAAAGCTCGGAGCGCTTGATAATTCGTCTTCGTCTCCTAGTTTGTACCGAGGGATTTCTGGTTCGAGACGGTGTCCTCTCGAGTCCGGGCGGCGGGGCTGGGCCGGTGTCTTTTTTCTCGAGGAGCAGCCGTCGTGGCTTCTCGGTTCTCCTCTTTTTTGACGATCGGAGAAGGTATTTGTGAGTCCTTCTCGCCCGGCTGCTGCAGGGCAGGAGACACGGCCGCCTTCTTGGGGCGGGTGACTCGGCTGCGGGCGGGAGCATGTTTGTTTTCTTTTCTTTGCAGGGGCAGTGATCTTTTCTTAGTTCTGGGCGCCTTTCTTCTTGGGTGGAGAGGAAACAAGCTGTATCTTGGTGGTCACCGATTCCCCTCACTTATGTCGCTCTCTTGGCGTAAGCTCTCTTCTCGTGCGCCGTAGAGAGATTTGCTCAACATCCTCTTGTTAACATGGAATGCTTTCCCATGTCTAAGAGGGACTCCTTTCACCTCCATCGTCGGCCAATCACTAGGCCATATCCTAGGGATCCTCCAAATGAGCCATCTTCCTTAAAGGATTTGTTCCCACGTTCGGGCAGAGTCATTGTGAGACAAACTCAACCAGTTTATCTTCTTTTTTCGCGATGATTGCGGCCATTCTGATCGACTTTGCTTTTGATAGTTGGTCAAAGTCGCCAAATTTGATGTCAATACATTTGGCAACTATGTCCAACGACTTGTGATAATCCTCCTTCGCCAGTCTCTTGTTTCTTTGTGTACACTATTTTATCAAGAAAGTCGGGCTTGGCTATTTCTTTCCAAGCATCACCAGGTTTACATCACCGTTAATCTCTCGATGCTCCTTCATTTGGTAGTGAGCAGTGTTCACCAAATCCTGGCAGAGATAGTCACCGCTTTCCGTGAATGATGACTTTATTCCTTCATCGTGAATCTCAAAGCATTCACGAGAATTGTGCGACTTCCTCCACATATGTCATCGGATATTCTAACGCGAAACGGTTTCACCTGGACGCGTTTCCAACTTTTCACGATTTTCTTCACTAGGGTGTTGTCGGACCCTGTTTCACCATTCCGTCGAAATCCACCGTAGAGTAAAGGTGTGGATTTGCTTTCCTAACTTGGTAAAGTCATAAGTTGGTGCCATTTTTCAGATTATATCAAGAAAAACTTAAATTGATTTGAAGATAGATAGGGTTTGAGAGAATTTTTGCCTTTGCTTTTGAGAGAAAGAAATGAACAGGTTTTAGAAGTGTGAGAGAGAAACGGATTTAAAAATGGTTTAAATATGGTTTATGAAAGGACGTGCGGGTGGTTTTTGAAATGTGATCGAAATCAACGGCTTAGATTTTGCACGCCTTTATTTAGCATTTAATGTCTCGTATTTAATGCGGCAAAGATTTATATCCAATCATAAGCTTGGTGTGCACTTTATGTCTCGTACACATCATCATTATCTTTGACGTATTCCTTAAAACATTCCCGCTTAGTCAAAACAATGCGTTTTTGTCACTTTGCTCATAAGTGACTCAACTTATCCCTTAGTTGATTTAACTACTCCTCTCAGCTTCTTTGTTGACTCAAATGCTATCGGTGACTCGGTGTAACTGTCTTTCTGACATGATTGATTTCTTGAGTGATTTGTGTGTTCAACTCCTCTTTTTTTTTTTTTGTGTTCCATTTCTTTTCTTTGAGTCTTCTCAATGTTAACTCACTCAATTAACCCCAACTCATGCTTGAGTTCTTCAAATCTTGACTCACATAATGGTTTTGTGAAGATGTCGCTAGTTGTTTATCGGTTGAGATATATTCCAGGATGATGTCCTTCTTTTCAACATGATCTCTTATGAAGTGATATCTCGACATCAATTTGCTTTGTTCTTGAATGCAACACAGATTTTGAGTGATTGCAATTGCACTTGTGTTATCACACATGATTGGAATTTCTTTTTCTCAACTTCATAGTCTCTCAAATTTCTTTGTCTCATCCATAGGACTTGGGCACTGTTTGCCAGCCTATGTATTCTCGCTTTGTAGAGGTGGCTATTGAATTTTGCTTCTTGCTAAACCAGAAATTAGCCTGTTTCCTAGCATTTGACATGTGCCTCGAAGTGCTCTTCCTGTCCACTCTGCATCCAAAGATAGTCGAATCACCAATAGCCAATTAGCTTGAATCCTCCTTCCTTTGGATACCATAGCCTACTTCTTGGCTTCCTTTCAAGTATCTCAATATTCTCTTTTTGTCATATGGCTCTCTTTTGGAGCAGATTGATATCTTGCACATACACCTACAAAGAAAGGTGATGTCCGCCCGCTGCTTCTTTGTGAGATAGAGAGCGTTGATCCAATAAGTGCTCGTATCTTGTTTGATCTATGTGCTTGCCATCCGCATCCATGTCCATTTTGGTGATGTGTTCATTGGTATTTTTCGTAAGACTTCTCCTCCATACCAAACTTCTTCATTAAATCTCGGTGTATTTTGTTTGACTTATGAAGGTTCCATCCTTCAAATTTGTTTCACTTGGAGTCCAAGTAAGAATGTCACTCTCCCATCATGCTCATTTCAAATTTACTTTGCATGAGGTTTGAAAACTTTTCACATGACTCTTTGTTTGTGGAACCAAAAATGATGTCATCCACATATATTTGAACAAGCAATATACTCTTTTTGTCTTGAATTTCAAAAGTGTTCTATCTACGTTTCCTTTTGTGAATCCATTTTCGGTTAGGAATTGTGACAAAGTATCATACCATGCTCTGCGGGTGCCTGTTTCAATCCATATAGAGCTTTCTTGAGTTTGTATACCTTATCTCCAAGAGTCTTCTCGCTCAAATCCTGGAGGTTGTTCAACATACATTTCTTCTTCCAATAAACCATTTAGGAATGCACTTTTTACATCCATCGATATACAATGAAATCCTTAATTTGCATAGGCAAGAAACATCCTTATAGCTTCCAATCTTGCTACGAGGGCAAATGTTTCATCAAAATCTATCCCTTCTTCTTGGCAATATCCTTTGGCTACTAATCTTGCTTTGTTTCTTACCACGTAACCTTCCTCGTTCATCTTATTTCGAACACCCATTTGGTGCCAATAACATTTTGATGTATGGGTCTTTGCACTAATTCCCATACTTTATTTCTTTCAAACCGATTGACTCTTCTTGCATAGCTTGAATCCAATGTGTGTCGTCCAATGCTTGTGACACGTCTTTGGGCTCTATTTGCGAGATGAAGCATGTGAACATGGCTTCTTGTTGAGTTCTCGATCTTGTTTTGACACCTTCTCTTATATCTCCAATGACAAGTTCTCGTGGATGGTCTCTTAGCCATCTTACATCGAGGTTGGAGTAAGTTAGCCGGATTGATCGACTTGCGGTTGTATTGTGTTCTTGCGGGTCGACTCTCTCGTAATCACTTAGTTGCAGATTTTCCAAATTGTTTTTGAGATTCAGCTATCTCATCTTCTTTGAATTGATAATTCCGACTTTAGCTTCAAAGATAGGGACTCTTCTATATGGTTGGATGATTCAAACTTATCACGGACTCTTCAATGTCTTCTCCATTTACATTTGGCTCATCGAATACTACATGAATGGATTCTTACGTAACCATAGTTCTTTTGTTGAGTATCTGTAGGCTTTGCTTTCACGAGTGAGTATCTAAGAAGATACCTTCATCGACTTTAGCATCAAAATCCTTTAGGTTGTCTTTGCCATTGTTGTGGATGAAGCATTTACATCCAAATATTCAAATATGCAACATTTGGTTTTCTTCCGATCCCGGATCTCATAGGGAGTCTTTGTCAATTTGTCTATTTATCATACATCTTTGTTTTGGGTGTAGCAAGTCGTGTGTTGATTGCTTGACCAAAATCTTTTTGGTAACCCCCTTGCCTAACATGGTCCTTGCTACTTCTTTGAGGGTTTTTCCTTCTTTCGCAACTCCATTCTCATTGTGGAGTTCTTGTGTGATAGTTCATGACCAATACCATTTTCAATACAATATGAGTTATGATTCCATTGACAAACTCGGTTCCTCTATCCGATCTTATTTTGATAATGGTTTGACTCTTCTCGTTTTGAATCCTCTTCATCGGTTGTGGTAGTTTTTGTAGAGTTTCTTTCTTCTTACACATGAATATTGTCCATGTATATCTTGAGTAGTCATCTACTACCACCAAGGTGTATTTCTTTCCACTTATGTTGGCTGGTTCTCTTGGGCCAAATAGATCCATATGAAGCAAATGCAATATTCTTGTTGAGGATGGGCATGTCTTTTCTTTGAATGACGACTTGATTTGTTTTCCCTTCGACATGCGTCACATATACTCTCCTTCTTGTAAACCGAGTCCGGAAGTCCTTCTACAAGGTTACTTCGGCAAGCTTGTTGATCGTTTTGAAATTCGGTGACTAAGCTTTTTGTGCCCAACCAACTTGATTCATTTGTGCTTTTGCTAGTAGACAGTGTTGGGTGTTGCGGTTGACCAATCCACTACATACATATTTTTCTCGTCTACATCCTTGCAAAGACAACTTCATTTGATTCAATATCTTTGATTTGGCATATACCCATGTTGAATCCAACATTGTAGCCCTTGTCACGAGTTGATCGATGCTCGATAAGTTGAAGTTGAGTCCTTCAACATATGCAACATCCGTGATTTCTAATCCATTCCTCTTGATGGATCCAATGCCTCTTATTTCGCCAGAGCTTCATTTCCTCCAAATATGACTTTTGCTCCTTTAACTTCCTTGAATTTTGACAGATTTTTCTTATTTCTGTCATATGTCCGGAACAACCACTATCCATGTACCAGGTTCCTTGGCATTTCATTTCCTTGAACCCGCAATCAAGGAAATTAAGTTTTAGGTACCCATACTTGTCTCGGTGTCCCGAGGGGTTAGAATTGTAAGATGATCCAACCAACCTATAGCCAAATGATTTGACTCTAAGGGGTTGCCATCTATCAGTTCCATAATCATAATTAATCCTAGCAAATTGTTTGGGGATTCTAGGTTCATACAAATTGTCTCTTTTGTCTGTATGCTGCATATGTGTTTTAGCAATTGCCTTCCTTGGGTAATTGTGGTGTCTTTGAGTGTAGTGCCTAGGTGCATATGTGTCTTGATGAAAGCTCTTATGCTTTTGGAATGGCCTTTGCTGAGTTCTAGGCCTTTGCCATTTGGGCTTATATTCCATAAGTCTATGCTGATAGTTCACATTATTCCAATCAGCTTGGCTTGGATATTTTCTACCATTCCCATCATATGTATTTCTTTTATGGGTTTGGGGGGTTTTGGTAGCTCGCTTCCTTTTTGCGAGTATTTTTGTTTGGAGTTTCTTTGAGGAACTCGATGAATCTCTTCTCGGTGTCCATTCTTTCGCACTCAATCTGTTGTTTTCCTTTTCCTTTATAACCAAGGCCAGTTTGCTTGTTATTGTGCTTTGGAGTGAATGTGTATGCAACATTTATAGTTTTGGATTTTTCAGACTCTTCATGGCTTGAAGATCCTTTTTTCAAAATTACTTTTGAGGTTTGACATAGCACAAAGGAATTAAATCCTAAGCCTGTCTTGTCTCCACATTCTCTTTGACTCATAATAAGATCATCCAATGATTTAGATGCCTTAGTGAATGGGGCAATAACATTCTTGAGGTCATTCTCCCTCTTTTCTATAGCAGCAATTTCTGCTATTAATTTAGCATTTTCAGCCTTTAAACTTTCATTCTCATCAGCTATTTGACTTAGAGTACTCAGCTCCTTAGTCAGCTTTGAGTTTTGACTTTTGAGTAGGTTGATTTCCTCATTCAATAGTGTGTGTGAGGATTTAATGTGTTCAAAATCTTTCATCATTTTGCCTAATGAATCATAAAGATCGAGTGGGTGATGAAGTGTGTGTGTCACGATCACTATCACTAGAGTCCGAGTTTGATGAGTTAGAGTGTACCTCATCTTCTTGGTCGGGTTGATCTTGTTCCTTGGCCATCAAGCGATCGGGCTTCTTCTTCGAGTCACTTGAGTAGTCGCCTTTTGCTCTCTCGAATCATTGTCTCTCTTGACTTGCTGTTTAAATAGATCTCTGCACCATCATTGCCTTTTTCTTTTCTTTGTCTTCTTTCTCTCAAGACCTTCATTTCTTCTTCATCCTCGTCTTGTTGACTACGAGGATATGAGCGATAATGGCATAGTGACCTGGTTGTCTCAGTTCCAACATAGATATTGACCTTTTGATCGACTCTTTCCATTCTTGGATTGTCAGCCCTTTGATACTCAACTTTTTGATGATATGTTCTCTTGGTTGGCCTATCTTCCCTTGATTTGGAGGGAGCCGAGTGTCTTCCGGAAGATTCACCCTTTCCTCTCTTGTAGTTCTTATTAAAGAACTTGTTGAATCTTTTAACCATCGGGCTATTTCTTCCGGGTCAATGACTTCTTTGACCTCAACTCTCTTCCCATCTTTGACAATTAGAGCAAATTGTTTTGGGTACAAATTGTCTCTTCCCGGTCTTTTTCTTCTCGGCTCAAACTCGTAGGCTTTGAGGTCCGAGAATAATTCATGGTTGGATGTCTTTGATAGGTCCATGGAATGTCTCGAGTGCCATGACCTTCATTTCCCATTCAGATGGAAGACTTTTTAGGATCTTCATACACATTTCTTTCGTGTATATTCCTTTCCAAGTGCACGGAACTCATTTGTGATTTCGTGTGAACCGAGCATCCAGTTGATCCAGGTTTTCTCCCGAGATCATTTTGAAGTTCTCAAATTTTCAGACACGATGACCATCGATAATTTGTTTTCTTTGATTTGCTCACGAGCCTTCACAAATCAATGTCACTTGTCCCATTTCTTTAGCCGTTTTGCATGATTTGACTTTATTGAACATGGCTTTGTCCAAGGTTTTGTAAAGGATGTCCTTGGCTACATTGTCCAAGTTGTATCTTTTTGTCATCATTTGTCGACTCGGTTCTTGGTTTTTCAACCATGATGTGTCCGGGAGCAACATCTTCTTCTCCTTCATTTTGCAACTCTTCGTGATGTAAATTTGTGTTCACCTTTAAGATTTGCAGAGGCCCATCTTCTATCACTATCCACATCTCATCATGTAATCCGATAGATGAGCTCGCATACGAATTTTCCAATCATCAAATTCTTCAATAGTGAACATAGGGATGCGTGTCAAATTTGCTTCCATGATAATAACTTTTAATGATAAAAGGAGTTTTGAAAGTTTAAGTACTAAAGCGGAGACTTTGAAAAGTTTGGAGATCTAGTTCAAGAAACCATGCGGAGGGTTCAATGAACCAACCGCTCCGATACCACTTGTAGGTCCCAAGGGGTGTAAGTGTAAGGTTTAGAAGGGGGGTTGAATAAACCTTACCAAATTTTCGATTTAGTCCTTTTAAATATACGAGTTGATTCTACACTGTTTGTGTCCTTGATGGATCGATTTAGTCAATCAAGAGAGTTAGTCTCTCAACGGACTCAATCGAATTTGTTGATGGAATAACTCGGTGTTGACTCTAAATTAACTCATTTGTGGTTTTGTTTTGCGGAAGACTTAACACCCTTAAGTTTGATTAAGCAAGAGTTTAGTGCTAGGTTTAGTACTAGTATTATCAAGTGGATAGCAAATTTATCAGCAGATATAAACAGTTAAGAAGCAGGAATTAAAGTGCTGAAATGTAAATGACACAATGAAATTTTTATAGAGGTTCGAAGATGGGGTAATTCTTCTACTCCTCTCTTCTCCAACTCCCCTGGAGGAATCCACTAGGTAATGATCAGTTTACAAAGTGGTAACAGATCCGGATACAAGTCTTGATCACACACGGTGACTTGATCCTTTGGGACTCGATCCGGAGACGCCTTTGATCACTGGTGGCTTCTCTTACGACTCGGCTTCTTCACAGGGCAAGCTTTGCCTTGCTACTACAGCTCACTTGCTCAAGCTCTTTGGATTTGATCACGAAGCCCTCCAAAAGCTTAAGACTTGGTTCGACCTTGAACCTTCCTACAATCCTTCGTGGAATGTAGACCCCTTTTCTTCAAAAGTTTCCTCTTCAACTGATTGAAGTTATCTTTCCTTCACAGGTGAGTGTTGGATTGATGTGCTTCGTAATGTAGGCTTGAGGATTAATCTTGAATGATTTGAGAGTATTTATGGTTACAATTTGATTGATTTCTTAAATGTTCGTGGTTCAGGGTCACCTTCTCTCAGAGTCATTCCTCAGCCTTTTATAGTGATCTTTCAAAAATTTGCCCGTTGAAGAGATAGGCTTATTTTTGAAAGTCACTTGCAGTCGTTGGCTTGTCTTGTTGCGATCCTTGGAATTGCCATTTCCTCGTATGAATTGTTATTTCACCTTTTGAGTTCGACACGGTGTAGTGCTTCCCATTAGTTCATTCCTTTTGCACGCTCTCGGGATCGAGCACTGAGAAAGGTGGTATGGAGATATTACTTGTTTAAGTAAATCTCTTGATTTCGGCAACGGATCTTTTACGATTATCTCGACTGATTGCGTTTCCTTGCTTTCCCAGGTGACTTAGAGTCGACTTCCAATCATTGGATGACTCTTCTGTCACTTCAACTTGAGACTTGGCTTTTCTCGAGTTGACTTGACTGATACTCCACTTAGCTGCATTTCAGATGCTTCTTCAGTAGAGTTCCCGTCTACTCTTCTTTGCCATACTCAGTTGTCTCATAGCGCAGTCTTCCTTCCGTCTTCTTGATTGTCTTCTTGCATGTTAGGGGCGTAGGCGACTTAACTCACTTGGCACTCTAATTGTTACAATGCATTTTACAGCAAGAATTGGGGTGCCAACTTTCTATTCTAAGTTTTACATGGCATTCATCAAAATCTAAACAATAAAATTCCTAACACAGTGATTGTAAATTCCTTCCCATGAACAGACGACTTGATGCCCTCGTCGTGAACTTCAGGATTCACGTAGAACTAGGCGACCTCTTCCACATACGTCATCTGAAACTCCATCGTGAGAAAGGGTTTCAGTCCAGATTTCTCTACTTTCTCAGCTATCTTCTTCACAAGGGTTTCATCAGACCCCTGTTTGATCATCCCTTCAAAATCCACGGTCGAACCAGTGTGGATTTGCTTTCCCAACTTAGTGAAATCATAAGTAGTTGCCATTTCAGTGATTTTTACCGAACGATTTTTGAGAAACTTGCTAAGATTGATAGGGTTTCGAGAGAAATTACAGTCTTTGCTTTTGGAGAGATGAACAGTTTTGGTGTAGTGTTAGAGAGAAGCTGAACAAAATGGTATATGTATGGGTTATGAAAGGACGTGCATACGGTTTTGAAATTTGATCGAGATCAACGGCTCGTTATTTAGCACGGACGATTAGCATTTAATTGCTCGCATTTAATGCGGCAGCATTTATATCCAATCATAAGCTTTGTCGTGCAGCTTTTGACTGTACCTGTCATTATTACGCTGACGTCATCCTTAAAACATTCCCGATTATTAAAAACGACTGCATTTTTGTCACTTAGCTCATAAATGACTCAGCTTACTCCTTAGCTGGTTCAATTCTTCTTCTCTCTTTTCACATAGTGACTCAGCTGTCAGCTAACTCGATACAGCTGACCTTCCGATATGGTTGATTTACTCAGATGATTCACAAGCTTAGCTCTATTTTCATGTTTTCTCGTTCCATCTCTTCTCCTTGAGTCTTCTGAGTGTCAACTCAGCTCAATTAACCCTAGCTCATGCTTGAGTTCTTCAAATCTTGATTCATATAATGGCTTTGTGAATATGTCAGCTAACTGTTTATCAGTTGAGATGTATTCCAAGGTGATGTCTTTCTTTTCAACATGATCTCTTATGAAATGATATCTGACATCAATGTGTTTTGTTATTGAATGCAACACAGGATTTTGAGTGATTGCAATAGCACTTGTGTTATCACACATAATTAGAATCTCTTTTTCTTCAACATCATAATCTCTCAGCTGTTGTCTCATCCATAAGACTTGGCACTTTTTGCCGTATATGTACTAAACCCACTATGGATGTGGCTATTGAGTTTTGCTTCTTGCTAAACTAGGAAACCAATCTGTTTCCAAGCATTTGACATGTGCCTGAAGTGCTCTTCCTGTCAACTCTACATCCAGCATAGTCTGAGTCTGAGTAACCAATAAACTTGAATCCACCTTCCTTTGGATACCATAAGCCGACTTCCCGGCATCCCTTCAAATATCTTAGGATTCTCTTAGTTGCGATCATATGGCTTTCTTTTGGTGCAGATTGAAATCTTGCACATACACCTACAAAGAAAGGTGGTGTCCGGCCCGCTTCTTTGTTAAATAGAGCAATGATCCAATAAGTGCTCAGATCCGGTTTGATCCACAGCTTACCATATGCATCCATATCCATCTTGATCGATGTATTCATTGGTATTTTCACAGAAGATTTCTCTTCCATACCAAATTTCTTCATTAAATCTCTGGTGTACTTTGTTTGACTTATGAAGGTCCCATCCTTCAGCTGTTTAACTTGAAGTCATAGAAAGAATGTCAGCTCTCCCATCATGCTCATCTCAAATTTGCCTTGCATGAGGTTTGAGAACTTATCACACTGACTCTTTGTTTGTGGATCCAAAAATAATGTCATCCACATATATTTGAACAAGCAAAGATACTCTCTCCATCTTGAATTCAAGAGTGTTTCATTCACTTTGCCTTTGGTGAATCCATTATCTGTTAGGAATTGAGATAATGTATCATACCATGCTCTAGGTGCTTGTTTCAATCCATATAGAGCTTTCTTGAGCTTGTACACTTTATCTCCAAGAGTCTTCTGCTCAAATCCTAGAGGTTGTTCAACATAGACTTCCTCTTCTAAAAGTCCATTTAGAAATGCACTCTTCACATCCATTTGATATACAGTGAAGTTCTTGTGTGCAGCATAGGCAAGAAACATCCTTATTGCTTCTAATCTAGCAACAAGAGCAAATGTTTCATCAAAATCTATACCTTCTTCTTGGCAATACCCTTTGGCTACCAATCTTGATTTGTTTCTTACCACAGAACCTTCTTCATTCATCTTGTTTCTGAAAACCCTTTTTGTGCCAATAACATTTTGATAGGTTGGTCTTTGAACCAATTCCCATACTTTGTTTCTTTCAAACTGATTCAGCTCTTCTTGCATGGCCTGAATCCAATGTGTGTCATCCAATGCTTGAGACACATCTTTAGGTTCTATTTGGGAGATAAAACAAGTGAACATTGCTTCTTGTTGAGCTCTGGATCTGGTTCTTACACCATCTCTTACATCTCCAATGACTAGCTCGTGGATGGTCTCTCACCATCTCACATCGGGTTGGAGTAAGTCACCGGGTTCGATCGTCTTGTGTTATCTTGAGCGACTCTCTCGTCATCACTTACCGCAGATTTTCCATTTGTCTTTGGGATTCAAACTATCTCATCTTCACCTTGATTGATCACTCCGCCTTTAGCTTCAACATAGGGACTCTTCTGCACAGTTGGCTGATTCAACTTATCAGCTAACTCCTCAAAGTCTTCTCCATTTACATTAGGTTCATCAAAAACCACATGGATAGACTCTTCTCGTGACCATAGTCCTTTTGTTCAAGACTCTATAGGCTTTGCTTTCAGCTGAGTATCCCAAGAAGATACCTTCATCAGCTTTAGCATCAAAAGCCTTTAGATTATCCTTGCTTTTGTTGTGGATGAAGCATTTACATCCAAATATTTTAAAATATGCAACATTTGGCTTTCTCCCTGTCCAAATCTCATAGGGAGTCTTTGTCAGCTGTCTATTTATCATGCATCTATTTTGAGTATAGCATGCGGTGTTTATTGCTTGACCCCAAAATCTTTTAGGCATCCCCGTCTTGACCTAACAAGGTCCTTCACGCTTTCCTTGAGAGTTCTATTCCTTCTTTCTGCAACTCCATTCTGCTGTGGAGTCCTTGCTGCAGATAATTCATGAGCAATACCATTTTCAACACAATACCGAGTTATAATTTCATCGACAAACTCAGTTCCTCTATCAGATCTTATCCTTATAATGGTTTGACTCTTCTCATTTTGAACTCTTTTCATCGGTGAGGTAACTCTCGCAAAGTTTCCTTTTTTTACACATGAAGATTGTCCATGTATATCTTGAATAATCATCCACCACTACTAGAGTGTATTTCTTTCCACTTATGCTAGCTGGCTCAACTGGACCAAATAGATCCATATGCAATAGATGCAAAATCCTTGTTGAAGATGGACTTGACTTTTCTTTGGATGATGATTTGACCTGCTTTCCCATCTGACATGCATCACAAACACTTTCCTTCTTATACACTGAGTCTGGCAGTCCTTCTACAAGATTACTCCGTGAAAGCTTGTTAATTGTCTTGAAATTCAGGTGACTCAGCTTCTTGTGCCACAGTCCAACTCAGCTTAAAACTTTCTTGTTTCCTGTCATGTGTCTGGAACAGCCACTATCCATGTACCAGGTTCCTTGGCACTTTCGTTGTTCCTTGAACTGCAATCAAGGAAATTAGTTTTTAGGTACCCATACTTGCCTCAGGTCCCGAGGGGTTAGTCTTTGTAAGATGAACCAACCAACCTATAGCTAAATGATTTGACTCTAAGAGGTTTCCATCTATCTGTGCCATAATCATAATTCACTTTGGCAAATTTCTTGGGGGCGTTAGGTTCATACAACTGTCTCTTTTGTCTGTATGCCTGTGTGTGTGTTTTAGCAATTGCCTTCTTTGGGTAATTGTGATATCTCTGAGTGTAGTGCTTGGGTGCATATGTGTGCTGATAATAACTCTTTTGCCTTTGGAATGACCTTTGTTGAGTTCTAGGCCTTTGCCAATTTGGCATATATTACATTGGTCTTGGTTGATATTTCACATTATTCCAATCAGCTTGACTTGGGTAGTTTCTACCATTCCCATCATTTGTGTTTCTTTGATAGAACTTCTGGGATTTTGGTAGCTCTGTTTCTTCTTCACAGAGTACTTCCTATTTGGAGTTTGCTGAGGAACTCTGCTGGATTTCTTCTCAGTTCCACATTCTTTTTGGCTCATAATAAGGTCATCCAATGATTTAGATGCCTTTGTGAATGAAGCAATCATATTTTTGAGATCATTTTCTCTCTTTTCTATAGCAGCTATCTCTGCTATTAGTTTAGCATTTTCAACCTTCAACTCTTTGTTCTCATCAGCTATGTGACTTAGAGTACTCGGCTCTTAGTCATTTGTGAGTTTTGGCTTTTGAATTTGGGTTTGTTTTCCTCATTTAATATTGTGTGTGAGGATTTAATGTGCTCAAAGTCTTTCATCATTTTGCCTAATGAATCATAAAGATCAGTGGGTGATGAAGTGTGTGTGTCACAATCACTATCACTAGAATCTGAATGAGATGAGTTAGAGTGTACCTCATCTTCTTGGTCAAGTTTATCTTGTTCTTTAGCCATTAGACAGATCATGGCTTCTTCTTCAGAATCACTTGAGTAGTCAACTTCACTACTCTCTGAGTTTGCTGTGTCCTTTGACTTAGTTGTTTCAGCAGTTTCAGCAGCCAACATTGCTCTTTTCTTTTCTTGTCTTCTTTCTCTGAAGACTTTTTTTTCTTCTTCATTTCTATATTTATTGACTACAGGATATGGACAGTCACTAGCAAAGTGTTCTGGTTGTCTGCAATTCCAACACAGGCTTTCAACTTTTTGATCAGCTCTTTCATTTCTTGGGTTGTCAGCTCTTTGATATTCGACCTTTTGACATTCTGCTCTCTTTGGTGGCCTATCTTCCCTTGACTTAGAGGGAGATGAATGTCTTCAAGAGGATTCACCTTTGTTCCTTTTGTAGTTCTTGTTAAAGAACTTGTTGAATCTTTTAACCATCAAGTCAATTTCCTCCTGGTCAATGACTTCTTTGGTCTCAGCTATCTTCCCTTCCTTGACTAAGAGTGCGGCTATTTATTTTGGGTACAACTATCTCCTTCTTGATCCTTTCTTCTCATTTCAAACTCATAAGCTTTGAGGTCTGAGAATAGTTCATGATTGGATGTTTTTGATAGGTCCATTGAGTGCCTTAGAGCCATGGTCTTCATTTCCCACTCAGTTGGGAGGCTCCATAGTATTTTCATACACATCTCCTTCTGTGTGTATTCTTTCCAAATCTTTGAGAGCTCATTTGTAATTTCAAAGTGAATCTAGCATCCAGTTGGTCCATTGTTTCACCGCAAGCATTTTAAAGTTTTCAAATTTTTGAACAACAATAGATAATTTGTTTTCCTTAATTTGCTCCGATCCTTCACAAATTAAGGTTAATTTATCCCAGATTTCTTTGGCTGTCTTGCAAAATTTGACTTTGTTGAACATGGCTTTGTCCAAAGTCTTGTAAAGTATATCCTTGGCCACATTGTCAAGGTTGTATCTTTTTCTATCATCATTTGTCCACTCAGCTCTTGGCTTTTCAACCATAGCTGGTCTGGGAGGAGCGGCCTCCTCTTCCTCAGCCGCAGCAGCTCTCCTTGCAGCTGTGTTCACTTTCATTATTTGCAGCGGCCCATCCTCTATCACTATCCACATCTCATCATGTAAAGCTGATAGATGAGCCTATATACGTATTTTCCAGTCATCAAATTCTTCAATGGTGAACATAGGAATGCGTGTTAAATTTGCTTCCATGATAATAACTTTGTTGTTTTAAAAATGGCTTTTGAAAGAACAAGTGTTAAAAACTTCTTTGAAAGATTTGAGATCTAGTTCAGTAACCAGTGCGGAAGGCTCAATGAACCAACCGCTCTGATACCACTTGTAGGTCCCAAGGGGTGTGAGTGAGGTTTAGAAGGGGGGGGGGGGTTAAATAAACCTTACCAACTTTTCGATTTTAGTCCTTTTAAAATAATTACAGAGTTAAATACACAGTTGTATCCTTGATGGACAACTAAGTTAGTTAACCAATGAGAATTAGCCACTCAACGGACTCGATAGAGCCGTTGATAGAATAACTCAATTTGTTTAGTCTAAACCTTAACTTTTTGTGATGAGATTTTCAGCGGAAGACTTAACACCCTTGAATTTGGTTTAAGCTTGTTTTAACACTTGGTTTTAGCACTTTGTTAATTATCGTTGAATGCAAATTATCAAAGCATATATAAAGTAATATGCGAAATAAAATTTGAAATGTAAATGACACAATAATTTTTATAGAGGTTCAAGATGGGGTAATTCTTCTAATCCTCTCTTCTCCAACTCCCGGAGGAATCCACTAAGTATTGATCGTGAGTACAAAGTGGTTATCGGTCCGGATATAAGTCTTGATCACACGGTGACTTGATCCTTTGGCACTCGATCGAGATGCCTTGGTCACAAGTGGCTTCTCGTCCGACTCAGCCTTCTTCACGGGTAATTGTCTTGCTACTTGACTCACTTGCTCAAGCTTCTTGGATTTGATCACGAAGCCCTCCAATGACTTGAGACGGTTCGACCTTGAACCTTTCTACAATCCTCCTTGGAATGTAGACCCTTTTGATTCTTCAAAAGTTTCCTCTTCAATAGTTTGAAGTTGTCGTTCCTTCATAGCTTGGTGTTGGATCGATTTTCTTCGAAGTTTAGGTTTGAGAATTTGCTTGAATAACTTGAGAATATTTTTGTAGGTTACAACTTGAATAATAGCTTGAATGTTCGTGGTTCAGGTAACCTTCTCTCAAAGTGATTCCTCAGCCTTTTATAGTGAACTTTCAAAAATCTGCCCGTTGAAGAGATAGGCTGATTTTTAAAAGTCACTTGTGTTCGTTGGCTTGTCTTGTTGCAGTCCTTGATGTTGACATTTCCTCGGATTAAATGTCTTGCAGCCTTACAGGTTCTGACATAAGGTGCAGTGCTTCCCATTGGTTTATTCCTTTTGCACGCTTCTGGGACTGAGCACTTTAAGACATGGCAACATGGAAGTATTACTTGTTTAGGTAATATTCTTGACTTCTGTGCAACGGATTCTTTTCAGTTGTCTTGACTTGACTGCCTTTTTCCCAAGTGACTTGAGTCTGCTCCAATGATTGAAAGACTCATCTGTCACTTCAACTTGACTTGGCTTCTTGAGTTAACTTGACTGACACTTCACACAGCTGTATGTAGTTGATACTCCTTCAGTCGAGTTCTTGACTTCTCCTTCTTGCCATACTCAGCTGCTTCACAGCGGAGTCTTCATTTTAGCCTTCAGTTGACTTCTTGCATATCCAGGCATAGTTGACTTGACTCGGCTAAATGACATGACCCTATCTATTACAATGCAAATTACAAGGAAAAATGGGGTGCCAATTTTCTAGTCTAAGTTTTACATGGCATTCATCAAAATCTAATAAACAAATTTCCCAACAGTGAAGGATGACGCATAAGACTACACACTCAAGATTGACTATGGGGCATTCATTAAAAGATTGTTTGCAAAGTGGATTGACCGTGTAACTGAGGTCATGAAAGAAGATGAAGAGAAGGATCCGAATGAGGATGGAAATGAGGAAGAGGGCCAGAACTTTTGAGTTGTTTAATTAAAAATCTGCTTTATTTTTCTACTAATCCAAATAAATCCTTGTTAAAGGGTTGAAGTAATATCATGATTGAAAATCTAATATTCTTTCTACTATTATCTGTCTACGATTATTTTTCTTATATTGTGTTTGTAGTAAGACTTAATATTTGATTATTACGTTAGTTAAGCATTTGTATACTTGTAGGATTATGGCTTCCCATAACCGAGCAGGAAACCGTACAAATGAAAATGTTAATCAAGCCAACAATGAAAATCAAGCTAATGCTGGAAATCAAGCCAATGCTCTGTCGATGTACTTGCCGAATTTCTGAAGGGCAGTGCAAAACAATCATAATAATAACAACACGAGGACTGTGGAACAGTTTTGCCATTATCGTCCACCTACATTCAACGGACGTGATGGTCCAACTACAGTGTATGAATTGTTCCGATCTTTAGAAAGAGTTTTCCGACTCATTGGATGCACTGACGAGCAAAGAGTCACATATGCCACCTGTCGGCTAATTAAGGATGCTGATCATTGGTGGGAAGGATATTGGAGAACTAGAACCGAAGAGGAACGAGATGCATTGACTTGGAATGAATTCAAGGAGGTTGTCATGGGCAAGTTCTTCCCACGATCGTACCATGATCAGAAAGAGACATAATTTCTGAACTTCAAACAAAGAAACAAGATTGCGGACTGAGTGTGAAAGAGAATTCAACCAATCGAGTCGGTTCGCGTTGCATTTGGTTGATACTAATATAAAGAAGGCATTGAGGTTTAGAAGGGGATTACGATCGCAATTGTCCAGTATCCTTTCTGCTCAGGGTGATTTGGAATATTCTGAGATGGTGAAAAGGGCACAAAAAATAGAGGCAAGCCTGGTTGAGGATGACGACGGTCAGAAACCAATTATGGTATCTGAAAAGCGAAAGTGGGATGGGACAAAACAAAATAAGAATGGAAATCAGAATAAGCAGGCAAAGATTGATGGGAATGTCCACCCAAATACTCAAAATAATAGGCCGCTATGTCCTAATTGCAAGAAAAACCATTATGGCGAATGTCTGGCTGGGCAAGGAAAATGTTTTAAATGTAAAAAGGCAGGACATGAGACCACTAATTGTCCTCTTTTAAATAATGTTGGGAACAGAAATGGTCAGATTGGTGGAGGAAGAGCTTGGATGTATGCTTTTACACCAGAGGAAGTAGACCAGAACCCAGGTGTGATGACATGTATGTTAACCATATCAGGAATACCAGCTTTAGCACTATTTGACACTGGTGCGTCACACTCGTTTATATCTGCTAAATTTCATGCCATAATTGGATATAAGAATGCTAAAGTACATGAATATCTTGAAGTTAGTTTACCTTCTGGGAATTCAATAACTATTGATTCCATGGATAAAGGTGTAAATTTGGATATAGGGGAAAACATTTGGAAGCTGATTTATATGTTATTGGAATGAAGGATTTCGATTTAATTTTAGGCATGGACTGGCTTAGCAAGTACAACGCTGACATTAAGTGTCAGGAGAAGGAAATAACACTTAGACTGCCTGATAATGATGAAATAAAATTTTATGGTGTTAAGTCTAAGTATATGCCTAAAGTCATAACAACAATGAAAGCATTGAAGATGCTGAGAAAAGAAAATTGCCAAGGTTATCTAGTAAACTTGACTGGTACCTCGATGACGGAGACGTCACTTGTAGATGTACCTATTGTCTGTGAATTTTTGGATGTATTTCCAGAGGAATTGCCAGGAATTCCACCAGATAGACAAGTTAAGTTTTCAATTGATTTGGCACCTGGAGCAGCGCTAGTATCTAAGGCACCTTACCAGATGGCACCAAAAGAGTTGCAAGAACTAAAGGTGCAAATACAAGAACTCTTATATATAGGGTTTATTCGACCAAGTGTTTCTCCGTGGGGAGCACCAGTCCTTTTTGTCAAAAAGAAAGACGGGTCACTTAGGATGTGTATCGATTATAGGGAACATAATCAAATCAACGTGAAGAATAAGTACCCGTTACCAAGAATTAAGGACTTATTTGATTAAGTAAGGGGTGCCAGTACTTTTTCTAAGATTGACTTAAGATCCGGATATCACCAATTGAGAATTAAGTAAATTGAAATTCCGAAGATGGCTTTCAAAACTCGTTATGGGCATTATGAATTTGTTGTAATGCCTTTTGGATTGAGTAACGCACCAGTAGTGTTCATGGACTTGATGAATCGAGTGTTCCATCCATTTTTGAACCAATTTGTCATAGTCTTTATAGATGACATACTGGTGTATTCTAAGAATGAGGAACAACATAAAGAACATTTGAGAATAATGTTGGAAACACTTCGCAGAGAGAAGTTGTATGCAAAGTTTAAGAAGTGCGAATTTTGGATTAATCGAGTTGTATTTCTTGGGCATGTGATTCCGCTCGAGGAATTGAAGTAGATGCAACTAAAGTCGTAGCAATCAATGAATGGAGGGCTCCTAAGAATGCGAGTTTTAAAAATAGTGGGTATTATCGAAGATTCATTGAAGGATTTTCAAAAATATTTGGACCCATGACCCGACTGACTAAAAAAGGGGAAAAATTTATTTGGACAGATAAATGCGAGGAAAGTTTTCAAGAATTGAAACAGAGATTGACCTCTGCACCTATTTTGACAATTCCTGACCCTTCTAAGGAATTTGTCATTTATAGTGATGCATCTAAACAAGGATTGGGATGCGTATTGATGCAGCATGGCAAAGTGGTTGCCTACGCCTCAAGACAACTGAAACCACATGAATTGAATTACCCTACACATGATTTGGAGCTAGCTGATGTGGTTCACGCCTTAAAGATTTGGAGGCATTATTTGTATGGAGGAAGGTGTGAAATTTTCACTGACCACAAAAGCTTAAAATACTTATTTACTCAGAAAGAGTTGAACATGAGGCAGAGGAGGTGGCTAGAATTGGTCAAAGATTTCTACTATACCATCAACTATCATCCTGGAAAAGCTAATGTAGTTGTTGATGCTCTAAGTCGTAAAACCAAAGGAGAAATATCAATTTTAATAACTGAACAAGAAGAACTAGTGAAGGACTTTGCCAGAATGAGGATTGAGGTAGTCGTACCACCAAGGAGTACGGAAGCGATATTAACATCATTAGTGGTGCAACCTACTTTAAAGGAGAGAATTAAGGAAGCTCAACCTCGGGATAAATTTCTGAACAAAATGAAAGAACGAGCCCAAAAAGGTACTGTTAAGGGGTTTCCCTTAACAAACGAAGGTGTCCTAACTTATGAAGGGAGATTGTGTGTTCCTAAATAAGAGGAACTTAGGAAGGAAATTCTTGAAGAAGCTCATAAGACGCGTGCACACGGCTCATCCTGGGGGTACAAAGATGTACCGAGATCTAAAGGGAATATTTTGGTGGAGAAGTATGAAGAGAGATATTGGAAATTTTGTAGAGAAATGTTTGGCTTGTCAACAAGTGAAGGCCGAGCACCAAAGACCCTCTGGTTTGCTAAAACCACTTGACATCCCAGAATGGAAATGGGAAAATATAACAATGGATTTTGTGGTTGGACTTCCGAGATCAATTAAAAGAAATAAGGTTGTTTGGGTTATAGTAGATCGGTTGACTAAGTCATCTCACTTTCTACCAGTCAAAATGACGTACAGTATGGAATAATATGCTCAAATCTACATGAGGGAGATCATGAAATTACATGGAGTGTCGGTGTCTATTGTATCAGACAGAGATACGAGATTTACATTGAAATTCTGGAAAAGTCTGCAAAGTGCAATGGGCACAAGATTGAAATTCAGCACAACTTATCATCCACAGACAGATGGACAGTCTGAAAGGACGATACATATATTAGAGGATATGTTAAGAGCTTGTGTGCTCGATTTGGGGAGTAACTATGAGACTTTACTGCCTTTAGTGGAGTTCGCTTATAACAATAGCTATCAAGCGACAATTGGGATGACTCCATATGAAGCATTATACGGGCGAAAATGTAGATCGCCGTTGTATTGGAACGAGGTTGGTAAAAAGAAAGTTTTGGGGCCAGATCTGATTCAGGAGACTGTAGCAAAGATAACCAAAATACAAGATCGAATCAGAATGGCTCAAGATAGACAAAAGTCATATGCTGATAGAAGGAGAAAACATATACAGTTCGAAGAAGGAGAAAAAGTGTTTTTGAAAGTGGCTCCTATAAAGGGTGTTATTCGTTTTGGTGAAAAGAGAAAATTAAAACCAAGATACATTGGACCATTCGAAATCCTTACTCGTATTGGTGACTTGGCCTATTAATTGGCGTTACCACCAAGTTTTTCAAGCGTGCATAATGTTTTTCATGTTTCGATGCTGAGAAAATATGTTCACAATCCAAGTCACATCGTGAAATATAAGGATTTAGAAATTAACAAGGAATTGACATACGAGGAAGGGCCAGAGTCAATTTTAGAGTGCAAGATCCACAAACTAAGAAATAAAGATGTTGCGTTAATCAAGGTTCAGTGGAGAAGCCATGACAGAAATGAAGCCACCTGGGAGCGAGAAGAAGAGATACGTGTCAAGTACCCGAATTTTATTATCCAAGGTAAGTTAACGAAGTTCGAGGACGAAATTAATTTTAAGGGGTGTAGGATGTAATATACACAAAATTAAGGGTAAAAATTCCAATTAGGGTTCATAATTTGGGGATTCAAATCTCTAATTCTATAATTAGGGCAGATTCAATTTAGGGTTTTTAACTTTTAATTAATCAATTTTTATTTATTTATTATAATTTAGAATATTATTAATCGTTATAAATGCAAAACATCAATTTTGCATATAGAAAAGTGCAGATTTAATAAAAAAAGAGGTGAGGAGTTTTCTGATTTAAGAGGAAGAGATGAAGAGCCAGTGTTTAACGTAAAAAAATTTATTCTCATTCTTAACTCCAGAATTCAGCCCTATAAAATGAAAATCTTCCGTTACAAATTTCACACTATTTCTCTAATGTTTTGATTTAGGTAAAAATTCTATTTTGTGTTCTTTTCCCCTCTGTTTCTTCTTACAAACTTTTGCAGAAACCCTAATCATCCCAAACCCACTGTAAAACATTAACCTAGCCAATAATCCCAAATTCTAGTTATACTCTTAACAATTTCAAAAAAAAATGAAAAGAAAAGAGAAGAAGTAGAATAATCTGAAATTTGTTCACTGCCCTTACCCAAAATCCAGCCGTCGCCGCCGTCCCAGTTCCGTCGCCGCTAGTCCTCGTCTGGGAGAAGGGTAGGCGCTGTGATTGAGAAGGAAAATTATAGAGAATAAAAAAAAAGAGGAAAGAAGAAAGGGCGGGAGGCAGTGGTGTGGGGTGAAAGGGAGAGCAAGGGTTTTTGTTGAACTGTTGGGGTGGGGTTGATGGATGGTGAAGGAAGAGGAAATTAAGAGAAAAAAAAAAAAAAAAGAGGGAAAGAAAAAGAATGGGCAGGTGTGAAAAAGAGAGAGATTGGGAGAAAAAGAGAGTTTCAGAAAAAAAAAAAAAAAAGAACGTGTAGAGAGAAAAAGAAGGGAGAGAGAGAAAATAAATAGAATTTAGGATTTTTTGAGGAATTTAACTCCATTTTCCAATTTTCAAGCCTAAATCTCTAAATTCTTTTCAACACTTCAATTTTTATTTTAAACCCAACCAAAATTTCTTAAATAATTTTATTAATTATAATTTTATTATTTATATAGGAATCGAGAATCAAGAGGAGCATAATAATTTTATTCATTTCATGGAATAACATATATCAGTTGAGGTAGGGATTTTTAATTCTTGTCTTTATATAATAATTCATGTGAATATTTACATTTATATATGATATGCAGAGGAACTAGTCATGGGACCGTAAATAGGTCAGGGATCGAAGTTGATCTTTAGGTTAAGCCCGCCGTACTAAATTTATGGTCATCCATCACCGTCATATCTCAGCCAGCTTCCTCAAGGTACGTGACAAATTTATTATGTCATTTTATTTCATGCCATTTAATTTTTTTTATATGCCAACTGTAATACATGTTTCCATATGTAAATCGTACAATTTTATGTCATTCGTTAGATAATAATTTATGCCTTGTAAAAAAAAATATTGATGTTTAACTAATATGGCTACAAATATAGATGTCGCCACAAAGACACACTGCTAGAAAAAGGGTGCGCAATTGGAGAATTAACAATATCTCGAACGAGCTAACTAACTACCTTAATTACAAAATTGAAGATGGCGATAACATAGGAACCTACGTGGTAAAAATGCATCAGAAATGGTATGATGTGCATTTTCTGAGTGGTGCTCCGGTCGCATGGTGCTACACGCAGGTGGTTGATTCGCCGCCACCCAAATGGAAGGGTGAGGCTGAATATTTGTGTGGAACCATGGTGAAGTATGACGCACAAGACTACACACTCAAGATTGACTATGGAGCATTCACTAAAAGATTGTTTGCAAAGTGGATTGACCGTGTAACTGAGGTCATGAAAGAAGATGAAGAGAAGGATCCGAATGAGGATAGAAATGAGGAAGAGAGCGTAACTTTTGAGTTGTTTAATTAAAAATCGCTTTATTTTTCTACTAATCCAAATAAATCCTTGTTAAAGGGTTGAAGTAATATTATGAATGAAAATGCGCATGTATATATTTTTATTATTATTTATTTTTTTATTTTTACGGAGATAATTAATTCCGTCTTAATCGAAACGGAAAATACGCATGTATATATATTTAGTATTTTTTTTTAATTTTTACTAACGGAGACCTATTTCATTGTTTAGCTTTTTTTTATTGTTTTTACTTTTTTAAAAAATTACCAATGAAAATTGAAGTTGTCGGTAATTAGTTAGGAATTTTTTCGTCGGTAAATTATTTATTTATTGTTTGATTTTTTTTCTATTAGAACTTTTTTATCTGTCGGTAAATTTATTTTATATTTTTATATATTTTTTTATTTTTACCGACTGAATATTGATCAATCGATAAATTCATTATATATATTTTTTATATTTTTAATTTTTTGCATCCTTTAATATTAACAAATATGATTTTCAAACTATATACTATATAATATAAAATTTGATATATACAGTGTATAATATAATTTAATACATATATTATATAATATTATTTTTATTATATAAAATATATTATATATACATATAGTATAATTTTTATACAATTTTAATATATATATATATATACATGTATGTGTATATATAAAACAAAACAAAAGTTGTAATAAGAATCAACTTAGTTTAGTGGCAAATTGTCACTTTCACACATAACAGGTCGTGGGTTCGAATCTACTTGGCGGCAAAAAAATAGTATTTCTACGAAGTGGTACAAAAACAGTGTTACATAAGATTCGTATGTAACACTATAGAAATATTTTTTTTAAAGTGTTACAAATATAAAAAGTGTTACAAAAAGTGTTACATAAGATTCATATGTAACACTTTAGAAATATTTTTTCAAAGTGTTACCAATAGAGAACTTAATGTAACACTTAAAAAAGTATCACTAAAAGCTAATAAAAGTGATACCTTAGACTATAGGTAGACGCGGGCAAATCGTGACCATAAAAGTGCCACCTATTGTCTATAGTAACATTTTATGGCCATTAGGTAACATATTTTGGGTAGTACCTAATATCATTTATGTTGTAGTGAATAATAAGGGTCGGATGGTTTGAGATTTCTTTTAACAAGAATTTGCTCTGTTAGACCTCTTATTTCATATTTAAAAAAATGAAATATTTTACAAATGAAGCATATTTTCCTTATTTGATATTGGAAAGAATGACTGTGCAGTTTGCATTTTGCAACTCATGCATACATTTTGCATACATTTAAGTTGAGAATACATAAGTAAAATGTTCAATGAACGTAAATCTCAGTTCGCTAAAGTATTATCATAAATCTCAGTTTGCCTCATTTCTTCCCCAAGTTATTCCACTTATATTGTCTCAGGAAAAAAATGTTTTTTTAGTCCTCTAAGTAGACCTCTTCGGAGATTTCGTCTTTACTTTTTTCGATTTTGATATTTCGTCCCATAAGCGAGTTTTTTTCGGACTTTTAGTCCATTCACCGCCTATAGCAGGCAATGGTGACCGGCCAGCTGATGTGTAAATTTTAAAAAATATAAAAAAAATAATTTTAGTCCTCTGAGTGGACTAATTAGGAGATTCGGTCTTTACTTTTTTCAATTTTTGAATTTATTCCTTTAAATGAATAAAATTCAGAGATTAGATCCATTTATACATATAATTTCACTTTTTAAAAATTAAAAGTTATATTCAGTTTCAACAATTAATATAATATATAGAAAAATATATTTAACTTAACTACGAATAAAATAAAATAAATTTATAATTTTAAATAAAAATTAGAATATTAGAATATTGAATATAGTTATATTCAAAATTTATAAAAATTAGAAAAATAGAATATTAAATAAAATTATATTTATTACCTAGTTAGTTAAATACGTGATGAAAAATATTCGTTATTTAATATGTAGGAGTATATTATGAATATTTATCAAAAGTTATGGTGAAACAATCGGCAAAATTACAGAAATAATTAATACATGGACTTGTATATGTACGGGTAAAATACAAAAAAAAAAAAATACTTGTTCAGAAGTAAAAATATGGCTTATTTTGGCATCATCATTATATGAAATTTTAACATTCAAATTTTAAATTAAAAAAATAGAAAGAAAAAGTACACTTGTGATCTCTCTCAACCCGACCCACCATCGGTCCCCTTCCTCTATAACTAATTGAATGTTCAAAATGATAGATATTTAAAAAATCTAATCTTATGAAAAATAACATGAATTTTGAAAATTTAAGATATTTATCGAATAGTTTAATTATCATTTTAGTTATAGATATAGTTTCTAACCTTGTTTTTTCTAATATTTATAAATCTTTCATTTTTATTCGATATTGTAAATTAATTTTATTTTATTCATTGTTACTTTAAATATATTTTACTATATATTATATTTATAGTTGAATTTAACTGAATTCTTTATTATTTTAAAGTGAAATTATATTATAAGTGGATTTAATCTCTGAAAAAATTTCATTTAAAGGACTAAATTCAGAATTTTGAATAATCAAAGTGAAGAGCAAATCTCCTAGTTAAGTCCGCTTAGAGGAATAAAAAATATTTTTTGCTTCTTTTAGAATTTACATATTAGATGTTCGGTCACCATTACATGCTATAGGCAGATACCGAGCTAAAAGTCCGAAAAAAATTCACTTAGGGACGAAATGTCAAAATCGAAAAACTGTGTACTAAATCTCCGAGAGGATCCACTCTTAGAGGACTAAAAATTATTTTGCCTATAAAAGTGCTCTTCCATATACGGATCAAAGGGTCTTTTAATTCCAAATTTACTATACTTTTCTGCAATTTGCAACTCACACAGAATTTTTTTTTTCATTAACTTTTATGTCTTTTATTTCTTCAGAGTATTCTAAAAAGGCATATTAAAGTAAAGAGGCGACTATCTATTCATCTTGTCTAGGACATGCTTCAAACTTTTGTTAGGATGGAAAATTCGGTATGGCCGTCTCAACTATCATTGAACTAAATTGTAAGGAATTTAAGTGGAATAACTTGCAGTAAAAGTGATAACAAGATAATTTCAGCAATTACTAGGTAAATAATGAAAACTTGGCCCATAAAAGGGCCTAGCTGGCCCAAACCATTTTGATTTTCGGATAAGCTAGTTTCACCTACCTCATTTATTACATATACCCTGGAGATAAGATTTACCCACAACCGTTGATTCCTAAAGAACCTGGCTGGCCCAAAAATCAATTGATTTTTCGAATAAGCTCGTCTCACCTACCCTCATTTATTACCTTTTCATCTAGAGCTAGGGTTACCCATCGCCGTGGACTCCTATAAATACGTAATGTGTGTTTGCTTGCAAGCACAAGGCCTCACCTATATTGTGGCTGGCTCTTCTTGTCCCCCTTCTCATTGTTTTTTCACCCACATCTTCTTTCCCATTTTTTAGTCCTTGATGTCCATATGTACACTGTGGTTAGAGCTCTTGTCCTTCCAACCTTCAACCATCATGATAAGGTTGAAATAACTCTTTATAAAGATTATTTTCTCTTATTTTATAATTTTTATATCTTCATGGGAATTACTTTTGTAGATTTTTATTTTACGTCCTTTTTTTTCGGTTCATTAATCAGTGCTAAACATTGTTGCTACATGTGATTTGTTTTTGCTGTATAATCATTTGGGAATAGATAAATTTTATTTTTATTCTTGGTTGATTGTGTTCCTTTATTGGTTCTATTTTACTTGAGTTTTATGTGTCTATATCAAAGCTATTGATTCTTTCATTATTTTCTCAGAAATGTTTACTTTTTTAATAATGACTTTAGTTTCAGTCATTGTGATAATAATGGTAGTTGGATTAATTATAGTATAACACGATCTTGCTCTGTCAAAATTGTTAGTCATTTACTTATAATCTTCTTTTAATAGAAATTCTTTATCAGATTATTGAGATACTGATGAAAAATGTTTTCAGATTATATGAACCTGATTTTGCTATTATTGTAGATCACTTGTTGGTTATGGCTTTTATCAATTGTAACTATATCTAAATTACTACTAAAATGGACTTGTGCGCGGAATCTTTCGTATATATTCCAATTGCGTGAAATGCAATGCAATCTCGACTCTTATGATGCAAGTTTTGTAATTTGAAGTGTTGATTTTTATGCATTTCTATACTTTTTGTGATTTTACTATCAGCTGGCTGTGTATATTGATAATTTTCAAATGTCAAGAAAGACAGAAAACTTAAGGTGTTGAAAATTAATTGTTCTTTTTATCCAAATCAATTGCAGGTCCATGTATTTACTAATTCGAAATGCTTTCATTTGATTGGGAAATTGGTCGTTGTTTATTGCACATCAACTAGGGGGGATCATTGTTTGGATGGTCAGATGCAGAGTGGAACATTAGGTAATTTTAGATCGTATTTGTTTAGTATTTCCCCCTCATATCCTGCTTCCATTATCAAAGCTGATCGGATTAGTGTTCCATATGTGCTCAACATATGTATTAAACTGAACTGAAATAATTTATATATTCTATTCCAAATGAACTTTTTGTGTCCATTTGTCTTGGAACATATGAAAAAGTGCAATAGTGAGACTAAATACATATTATTTGTTGTCAGGATCCTGCTTCAGCTGGTTCTCACTTTCCTATATCTTAATTTTTTGCAGGTTAATGTCGTGATGCATACTTCTGCAATTTGTCTCAATAACCAGCTGCCCAGGATCTAATAGTATTTTCCATCAAGAATGAGAAAGCCAACAACCCGCCATGGAAAATCACCTATGTGAAAGGGAAAATGAGAATGTGGGAAATAAAAGACTAGACTCTTCATTCTCAGGAAGTAGGGTGCAAATGTTTGAAGAAATAGAAGGGGGTGCAATCTAGAACATTTTTAGGAGATAAGATGTTCCTAAATTAACTAGAGGAATATCTCAAGAAGCACTCTTGGGAGTTCATGCATATCTTTCCTTAGCAGCAAGTATATAAATCCGGACTTCGAGAATTATGGATTAAACAAATATTGTACTTGGGGGAAATTACAAAAATTACCCTTGAGGTTTAGCCTAATGACAAAAAATATCCAGTTGTCATTCAAAATTACAAATAACCCCTTGAGGTTTGTGTTTGTTTTACAAATACCTTCTAAATAGATGAATTTTGTAAAATAGAAATATATGTTCTTTGTAATTTTGAAAGATAAATGTAATGTAATGGTGAATACAAGAAAAAAAAAAAGTATTCTCTTTATTATTCATTTATGATCTCTATATTAATCACTTCACAATACATAATTTTCTTATTATTTTGAGCTTTCTACTACTATTTATTGTTGGTTTCTTGGCATATTTATATATATTATTGATTTTAATTTTTTTAGTTTTATAGCATGTTATTAGCACCATTACATGTTCTTTTTGGTATTTGATATTTGAGTTTTACAAGCGTATAATTTTGGTGCATTCGTTTTTGTATGTACATTATTTGCGTCTTGCACTTGTATACTTACTTATATTAAGATGAATATTTTAAATTCATAAATTAATATTTTCGTTTTGTGAAATATATTGATAGTTTATTTAGTAACTACTCAAAACAAGACATGTTAATAAGAGTTGTATGCAAGAGTATCGTGTTAATTTTGTTTGCATGCAGAATATGTTTATTTCTTGATTTAACTGGCATAGTTCTTATCAAGGTTGAAGTTTTCTTTTTGTTGTCGATAATATTAGTATCTTTATTCTTCTTCTTCACAATGTTTTCCAGAATAACATTTCTTGAAAATATTAGTTCGACATGATGTGCCTTTATATAGGATGTACCTATTGGGTGTTGAAGTGCCTTTTACATAGGATGTAATTGTTTTGCACGCTGATGTTCCATCTTCTTGTAGAATCAATATTTGATGGTGAGAGAGCTCAAAAGTCCACACGTACTTGTTCACTAAGAAACCTTAAGACACTATGTTAAAGCGTGCATCCATGTGTGTTTTGTGGAATTGAAAATCCCTTGTCACGTCCCAAATTTAATAAACCAAAATAATCATAAAAGAAAATCCCAATTATCAGAGTACAACTCTAGATTTTTACCATTTTAGGCTCCACAAGAGTAATTATCCAAAAGTATAATAATTGTATATATAACTTGACGAATCTAAGGCTATCGAAAAGTCCACAAAACCCGACATATATAAATTAGGTTTATTTCTTATAATACAACGGAAGTCTTATCTTACGAAATAATATAAGGAAAAATTACATAAAATAAGATTACAATAATCCCCTAAGCAAGATACTTAAATGAAATCCCAAAAAGACTAGTTCAATCCAACCGTAATCTCAACGTCCTATTATTCTTACGTAGGTGGTTTGGTGCTAGGCTCATCAATCTCTGAAAATTTTAGAAGAATGTGCGGTAAGTTAAACGAGCCAAGTAGGTAGGGGATGAAATGCATAGTATTACGAAATGAAAAACATATATCTTTGTTTTTTATAATATACCAAGTAGAAAGCTTGATGTGCAAAATAATTTTCATGCGTATGAAATAGATATGAAATAATCAGACACTAATTTACTCACAAAATTATAAAATAACTATAAGTAACCTATTTTTATGATTATCACGGTCATTCAGATATGACACTAATTCAAAATCAGAAAATAAATAGTTTCGGTAATTCAGGCCGATTTTAAAACGGACAAGCTTATATACCTCCTTTTAAAATCTAATAAATACGGTAAAACAAATCACAGTAATTCAAGCCGAATTTAAAACGGACAAACATATATACCTCATTTTAAAATACAACAATTACGGTAAAATGAATCACAGTAATTCAAGCTGAATTTACAACGGACATGGTTCTATGCCCCATTTTAAAAATAAACAAATATGGTAAAAAACAATTACGAGATTCAAACCGAATTTAAAGCGGACATGGTTTTATGCCCCATTTTAAAACCAACAAATACGGTAAAACATATTACGAGATTCAAACCGAATTTAAAATGGACATGGTTTTATGCCCCACTTTAAAAACCAACAAATACGGTAAAACATATTACGAGATTCAAACCGAATTTAAAACGGACATGGTTCGATGCCCCATTTTAGAAACCAATGGGATAAACAAAATAAACGCAGGGTCGATGTTGATCAAACACCAAACCCTATTGCGTTCTCCCACGCACCAATCAGAACCTCAGGTGCACTTTATTCCTCCCGGGTGGCTCGACGACTCTTTAGCTGTGGGTTTATACCCAGAGTTTGTGATATTCTGAAATATCAATACTACGACCCAAGTTCTGCCGCCATCTCCTGCCCGACCAGAAAAATGGAAATAGGCACGCGTGTAGTCGAACACACATCAACAAGCGACCTGTTCGATTGATTGCCCAAACTACACACGCCAAATTGGAAAACGGGAAACATGAAATGCTCATTAACAGTAAATCAAAATTTAATTACAAGTAAACGAGAACGGTAATCGATAACAATACAATTCACCACATTAAAATTGAATAGAATTCAATTACTATTTTTGGAATATTTTATATTGCATGCATTTAGTACACCATAACACATCAAAACAAAACTAACAAGAGAATGGCCATCTTTCCACCATTCAGCCGATAGAGCTCCCAGATTGGCAAATTTATTTTTTTTCCTCCAATTAATCCATACAGTTTACTTAAAAGATAATTAATCACTTTACAAAAATTGATAATTTTTTTTGCCTTTGTTCCATAATTTCACAAACTTGCAATAAGACCCTAGAATTTTCAGAAATTACGAGTTTTGACTTCTTTTAAATTTGTAAAATTACAAAATAGCCTAGGAAAATTTCAGAGATTTCCAAAGCTGTCCCAGAAACACCCTTTTTCTTAATACCAATACTGCCCTTGGCAGTTTCTAAAAATTGCAAAAAAGTCCTTCCAGATTTTTTAAAGGTTTCAAAGTTGCCCCTCAAATTAAAAAAATTACAAAATTGCCCCTCAAATTAAAAAAATTACAAAATTGCCACAAACTCACCTCTAATGTTATGGAAATGGTCCAGTATTTAATTCCTTAAACAAAACAAACAACCCTTTGAAAATTGTAGTTAGCCCCAAACTTTAGAAAATTCCAATTAAATTATCCATTCATAATCAAGAATTAATTTATAAAACCATCACAATTAGCACATAATCACACATGTAAATGCATAATAACTCAACCAATTTCATGATTTAACAATAGTTTTAAAAACCCATTTGAAAGAAATAAAATAAATTTTTGCCCACCTTTGTATAATCAAGATTCCCCAACATATACACTGGAATTAGGCCTCCAATTTACTCTCCAAAGATCCCTACAACAAACCACAAAAACCATTTATGTGTCTAAGTAATCCTCAAAAGATTCATGATCAACTCACCAGTTAGTATACTACAATTGAAGGGACAACCTAGGATGGATTTGCATGTGAAATCAAATAAGATTTTTGGCCTCCAATCTTGCCCCTAAGCTCACGGCCTCAATAAGTTTTTGCTCCAATTCATGATAATCGACTTCTAATAGAAGTGGTAAGTAGAGAGTGAATGAGATTGTGGAGATATTGACCAAGAATTCAGAAAATTATGCTCAGCCCTTAGATAATAACGCTCCTATTCCTTTTTCCAATTGATGTGAAGCTAGGAATTAGAAAAATGAGGGGCTTTGGGTGGTTTTATAGATGGCTAGATGGGCTCCATGGGCCATTACTTGGCTTAAAATAAAAGAACTTAAGTTTGGGCATTTCTAATCATAAGTTACTTTTGCCTAACCATTAGCGTATAAGAAAATAGGGAAATTGACAAAAATGCCACATTTTTTGAGACAATGTCAGTTTTTTTATGCTTTTCGGGACTATTTTACCCAAATTTATGATCCCGCCCTTTTTTTACATAACAATACGCTCCAGCAAAAATTTTCAGACTTTTTTACGTTTTGTTTCAACATTGTTTTTAACGTGTTTTAAACATGTTTCTTTTAATAAATTTTTAGTGAACAAATAAATTTTTCCATCGTTAAATAATCTATTTTATACCCGAAGTCTTATAAAAATCAAGAAATATACACATAAAACAACACATATTAAAACCAAACAAATTAAAAAATTATAGAAACAACATGAATAAAAAACACAATTCAATTTTTGATCCGTCGCATTTAAAACATAAAAAACATGGAAACAACCACGAGGCAAAGTATCGAAAGAACAAAAATCCTCTCTCTCTCTTTCTCTCCTCCCACTCTCTAAAAAACCCAAACCCTAAAACTTTAAACCCCTCCTCTCCCTCCCCACGCTGCCCCCTTTCCCCTCCCCTCCCCTCCCTTTCTCTTCCTCCTCCTCCTCCTCCTTATCCTATCCTCTCCCTCCCCAACCATGTTTCACATGGAGGCCAATGAAGGCATATCTTTTGTGTTATCCGCAGTGATCAATTCTCCGATCGAGAGTGGAGGCAAGTCGGAGATCGGAGCTACAAAGAGGAGAGTTGGAGCCGGGTAGGTGATGGGTTGCGGTTGAAGATCGGGTGAGGGAGAGGCATTTTTCATTTCTTTTTTTCGATTTTTCTGTTTTTTGTTTTTCTGTTTTTTTTTTGTTTGTTTGAGTCTTTATTTTTACCGGTTGATTTGCGAAACTCGTAGGCGGTCGATTATTTGTCTTGCGGTGCGTGAAGTAGCTCGTGCCCGGATTTGTTCGAGTTGGGTAGTCTCCCCGAGGAGTGCTTAGCCTCCTTTCGGAGGTAGTTTAGTTTTCTTTTGCTTTGTGTTTTTTTTTAGTTGTTTCTTGTTTTGCTCCCTCGATTTACGGTGGTATACCTCTCGTACAGAGTTCTCCCCTTGACATGTATCAATGTATGTATGTTCAAGGTGGCCATTTTGCCAGTTGGCAGTGTAAATTTTGTTTTGTTAATGTATAAAAGTTCTATCGTTTCGGAAAAAAAAAAAACCAGGAGGCAATATAGAAACAAACCAGAAACAATATAGAAATACCATATGAGTAAAAAGAGTTAAAAATAGGTCAAAGTTGTATTTAAACATCGAAAACTTCATGGAAACAACAAAAAAAAAGTCAGAACACCATTAAAAAGAATGTGGAAACACCCAGAAACAACGTAAAAAATATGAAAAACATTACATGAATAAAATGAGCTTAAAAATAGGTAAAACTGTATTTACACATTGAACACTACATGAAAACAACAAAAAGAATTATTAGAACAATATTAAAAATATACAACACCAAAACAATAGAAACAATGTACAAAAATAATATATGAATAAAAAACGTCATAAAAAATAGGTTAAAGTTGTTTTAAAACATCGAAACAACAAAGAAACAACATAGAAACAAATTTAAACAACATCGAAACAACTTATATAACATATAAAACAATGTAGGAACAACAAAAATGAAAATAAATAAAAAAATATGCAGGAGCGTAAAAAAAAGGTACAAAAGGAAAAAAATAGGTACAAAAGTAATATGAGCGTATTGTGTGGTAAGTATACCAAAATTAACGTATTCCATGTAATTTCCCCAAGAAAATACTTAGTTTAGAATGTAGCCCAACATCAATTAAATGGTGAGGTAAAGTATCTCCCCTCTTGGGTCAAGAAAATGAATCCTGAATTCTGTCAACTTACTGAAATGGGCCATGTAGATGCAGGAGAATATAACTAAGGGAAGGAGCCCACTAATATATCTAGACTAAGTTTCTACTTAACCCATTCTAATACCACATAAATTATCCAAGATAAAGGCTCTCAAATTCTTTACAAAAATTATAGTTGAAATTGTACCAACGTAATTCAAGAAATGCGAGCATAAATAGGATGATATTAATTAAATAGAAAAATGACCAAACTCAAATATTTATTATTCCTCCGAATATGGGGTCTCACATCACTTATCAGTTTCATTTTTTTCATGGTTATCATTTTTCTTATTTAGTTAGGAGTAGTTTGATACATTGACCCTCTCTGGCTCGTTTATGCTATTGGGAGTTGGGTTAGAAATGTAGATCTAGTAGATTTAGTAATGCGTTTGGTGAACCCGATGAGAGGGTATCCGTAGTTGTACTGATTGCTTATTATTATATGCATTGCCCTTTTATGTTAGTGTGCCTACTGAAGTCTGAAAAGAAAGAAGTGATCTGAATGAAACACCAAATGCACCTTCTTACGGTATTCTTATGGCATATAAGGTTGCAACTAATTTAAACTTCATATGTGTAAGTCCAAGTGACTATGATAATCTAGAGGGGAGTGAATATATTATCTCCATCTTTTCGATTATGCCATCTTCTTCGAATCAAATACGCCAAGACAATAATAAAGGTGCGGAAAGTAAACAACACGCGTCGATTTATAGAGGTTCAACCTACCTAGGGCCTAATCCTTTACCACTCCAGTATCTCCAGGATGGATTTCAAAAAAGAATTTTTTTTTATTAATTTCCAAAATTAATGCAACACCTTACAATCACCTTGAAGAGCATCACACTCTTCTTCAACACCACCTTTGAGATTACCACAATCTCTCTTGAAGATTACCACAATCTCCAACGGCACCTTGTGAAGATTACCACAATCTTCAACCTTGAAGAACACCAAATTCTTCAATACCTCAAGAGCACCACACTCTTGAACACCTAACACCTAGATCACCCAAGTGTATTCTTTCCACAAGAATACTCATAAGGATGTCTTGCGTTGAATGATGACAAAAATCAAGATTACAACTCAATAATGAATATTACAATTTGAGTGCAAGTGTAATCAAGAAATAAAGCCTAAACCTCACGATGTGAAAGTGAAATACTTAGGATATAAATACAACAAGAGTAGTGTTGAATATGAAAGCTTGGAAATTTTCAGATTTCTTGTTGTGTATTTGCTTGTGTTGTTCTTATCTTGTGTCTTCAATTCATCCTCTATTTATAGGAGAGTCTTCACCAACATAGGCTCATTCCTCTTCACTTTTGTCTACAAAAAGAGGATCACAAGATGTAGAAATATTGTACAAAAATCAAAAGTAAATCTTGCTGATAAGGATTGCAACGGTTGAAATTTTTTTCTGTCAAAAATTACACAGGGCGACCTGTTGCCATATAGAAAATTTCAAACGTTTGAATGAAAATAGTGCGATTCAGGTACGGGTTGCAGGGGGGTCGACCGGTCGGAGGGGAGGTCGGCCCGTGTCGCCTAGGGTGCGACCAGGTCGGCCCGCCCGAACCGGTCCCCGCTCGATTTTTTTGATTCGATGCGTTCTGTTTCTTGTTTTCTCTCTTTCAGGTACCGTTCGACCTTTTGTTCGACCGGTCGACCTCCAAATTGAAATGTTGTCTGATTTTTGTCAAAAATAAACTTCAAGAAATACTCCGAAAAATTAGTAAAAAAAATTTTAGATCGATCGAGAGTATTTGGACAACATTTAGAAACATAGTAAACTCATTTAAACAAAACCATCAAAAGTGTTGTCCATTTTTATCGAATAATAAACTTTAAGAACTACTCCAAAAAATTAGTAAAAACATTTTAAATCATTTAGGAGTATTTGGACAACATTCTTTTGGTGTAAAAACCAATTAACACAAAAACATCAAAAGTGTTGTCCAATTTTATCGAGTAATAAACTCTAAGAAATACTCCAAAAATTAGTAAAAATATTTTAAATCATTTAGGAGTATTTGGACAACATTTAGAAACATTGTTTTGGTGTAAAAACTCATTTAAACAAAATCATCAAAATATTGATAAAAACATTTATCTAACAAACTCCCCCTTTTTGATGATTACAAACCAAAACAATTTTAGAAGATCGATTTAAAAACAAAACAATTTTATCTGGTCTAAAAACATCAATCCATCACAAGCAACAATTATCATAAGCAACATCACAAGGATAGGAGCAAAGAATTTTCAAAAAATATTTTTGCACAAGCTCCCCTATCAACATGCACATCAAGAACAAGTAGAAGCAAACAATTACAAGCTAAAAGCTTTAGCTTATACAACTTAAGCTTGAGTTTCATGAGTGATAAGCTCCCCTGTCACAAGACATCATTAGTCAAGCATAAAAGTCCATAATACATCGATTGGACTAAGAATCATTCACAACTTTTGGCTTTAAGAACCATAGCTTATAGCTTTTCTTTGCAAGCTTTTTCTAGCTTCGTGAGCTAATAAGCTTATTTCTGTTTCTCCCCTTTGGAATCATCAAAAAGAATGTTAGCACGATGAAAATATCATATAATTATATCAAAGTGCGCAACTTAATCGATTTATCGAGCTATTTGAACATAGAAGCTCATAGACCAAATAAGAGGGAAAGGTCGATCTAATGACTTGTAGAAGCTTATGAAAACTCATTTGATTAGCAAAACATGATCTCTATAAATATATAAGACTTTTTGAAATCGAGAGAATCATGTAGGTGATGAATTTTTCATTGAAACGTTTTATTGAACACTTGGCGGGCGTCAAAAATAGAAGAAGATATATATAACCCTTGTAAATGTAATTAAGCCAAGTTTTTCATCACCAAATTCAGTTTTATAAATATCATTCAACAATAATCATCATTCACACCATAATTATATAAGAATTCCAACAAAGAATCAAATACATAAGCATTTTCTCAAGGGTTCCACCCAATTGAGATAAGGGAGTAGGATTCTTACCATTTAATCGGTGAGGATGAGTACTAATGATGATAAACGAGCAATATAATCCCCAAAATATGTAATTTATGTAACAAAACTCATTTGGAGTGAATTGTGTGTGAAATTTGCAAAGGGGACGAAATGTAGAAGAAAAATGCCAAAATGGCTAAGTCTGAAAACAGAAGACATTTTAACCATAAAATCCCTATGGGCGACCGGTCCAGGTTATGGGCGCCCAGTCGATGTTGTGGGCGACCGGTCGGCCTCTCCCCTGGACCCTCTTGGTTCGATTACATTTTGAAATTCGAAATTTGATCCAAAAATCCGATTTTTCGCCCCTAAGTTTTAAAAATGTGCAAAATGCATTGCAGACCTCATTTAATATACATTATGTAATAATCAAGCTCGAAATGAGGTAAAATACTCGGCGGTTAAAAAACAAATGTTCGCGAGTTTTCTTTGAGACGGAATTAAGCACATCTCAAATTTTTGTTTAAGAAACACAATCCCTTAGAAAAATATATCGAATCTCAATATGTTTAGTTTGAATACGAATAACCGAATAATATGTTCCGGACTTGTTATCCCGAAAAATAAGAACGTTTTAAGACTTTGGATAAAACAAGTCATAAGAAGAAGGGATAGTTTTAAAATTCGACCATATAGACATAAGGCATAGAAAATGTAGAGTTTAAAGGAATAAGAAAAGTTAGTGAACATACCTCGAATATGTTTGTCAATCAATATGACTTCCTCAACCTTTGTCAAACTTTACATTGGTAACCATAGAGGTTGAGATGATTCTTCCTTCTTCAATGCCTAACTTCTTCAAAGGTACTTTTGTATACTTTGATTGTGAATTATAACCACTTTCTTGGCACTGTTTAACTTGAAGTCCAATGAAGAAAATTTTAGCTCCCCTATCATGATCTTCTTAAGTTCACCTTGCATCAACTTAGAAAATAACTTGCACAATAATTCATTAATAGCACCATAAATGATATCATAAATTTGTACAAGTAAACAATCTTGCCCTTTTTTTTTAAAAAACAAAGAGAGTAGCATAAACTTTACCTCTTGTAAAACCATTTAGCAAAAATAGCTAAGTCTATCATACCATACATGGGGTACTTGATTTAAACCATACAAGGCCTTTTATAAAAATAATTTGTCCTAGAAAAAATTTTAAACCCCGGAGGTTTTACATAGACTTCTTCTTGAGTAAAACCATTTAGAAAATTGGATTTAACATCCATTTGGTAAAGCTTGAAATTTTCTTAAAACAATTATAGGCAAGCAAAATGTGAAAAACCACGGAAGCAAATGTATCATCAAAATCAATACCTTCTTCTTGATAATACCTTAGAGCTACTAACCTTGCCTTGGTCGTCAAGCTTGTTCCAAAATACCAAAAATTTCTGCAAAATCTTAAGAAGATATCTTGCACAAGAGCATAGTAATATCGAATAATAGAAACACTATAATAAGCAACACATACTATGCTTAAAAACACATCATCAAGAGTTTCATAAAACATGTAAGTTCAAATAAGCTTATAGGAAGCTATATATGGTCTCTTTTGAAATTTGAAAAGTTCAACAACATATTGTTGAGACCTCATTTACAAGAAGCATATGAACAAGAGCTTTGACAAGGCAACCAAGAATAATGGCATTTATATGTGCAATAAAATGAAAATCAATTGTTTTATCAAAACAAAATATAATCCCTTACAAATTTTGGATAAGACAAGCTATGTCAAATAATGCCTTTCAAAAATTAAAAACTCCTCTTAATGGCACTTGTATAAAATACTATGAAAACAAGCACATAGGCATATGGCACAACATGTATCGAGTTTATGAGATTAATAACAATAATGAGCGTACCTCGAAAGTTCATGTTTCTCTTGATATATTATGAGTAGATAACCATTGAAGAAGATATGCAAATCCTACACAATTCTTAAAACAAATATGCACAAAGATGATGATACAAGTGTAGGCTAAGCAATAAGAGATATCACAAGTAAGCTTATGCTATATAAAACCATAAGGGATGATAAAACACTTAAGTATAAGCAAATATATAAGAGTTTAATATAAGCATCATACAAGGTCTCTTTTTTCAAAATATTTATTTTTTAAAAAAACACAAATATATATTGAAGACCTTAATTTTAAAAGTATGAAAACTCATTTAGCAATTAAGACACAAATAAAAACATGCATAAAAATAAAACAAAATGCATATTTAAATGAGGAGATACGGTTTACCAATTATGCCATTTTCATGGGTTGTGTCGTTCCCATTGTTGATGATATCTTCCCCTTTGAAAATCATCTTGTTGATGATAGCTTCTCCAATTGCTCCATTTCCAAGGATTGTGTTCTTCCCATTGTTGATAGTGTCTTTCTCTTGGAAATTTATTTTGATGTTGTCTTCTCCTTTGATCAAATGAAATGGTCATTCGATGTCTTCTTGGCGGTATGTATTTTCCTCGATTATTATTCCGCCGGGTACCTAATATGACTTTATTTTGTGGTACCCTCAAATGTTTGGGTCCTTTGGAATTAGCTTTGAGACGTTTAGGTCTCTAATAATAATTAGAGCTATTTCTAGCCCGACAAGTATTAACCGTGTGACCCGTTTTACCACAATAAAAACAAGTAGTAATTTTGGGAGCATAATGACCAACATGCATAGGGACTTGATTTCTTTTCACATAATTAACAACACTAGGCTTATGATCAAGTCCTTGTTTCAATTTATCACAACTATGAACATCAATAATATCGGTCATTTCATCGGTACTCAGGTTGGACTTTGATAAATCATTTTTCATGCAATTAATATCCTCAACAAGAGTACTATTTTCTTTTTCAAGGTTTCTAACCTTGTCAAGTGTGGTGGTGTGATCACATGAAATTGATTCATAAGAGGAAAATAAATTATCCTTATCAATTTTCAAAATATTTAATTCCTCTTTCAAATTTTTGTATTTAACAAGTAAACTTTGGAATTCATTTTGAAGCTCATCAAAATCATTTTGTAAATCACTATAATCATTTTTTAATTCATTATCATAAGAAGTGGAGGGTTTAGAACTTACCTCGTTTTCTTCGAAGCCCATAAGACATCGTTCATCATCGTCGGAAGTTGTAGAAAGCTCATCCCATATAGTTGGGTTTGAGGTTGTACCCATTTGAGAGGTAGATGCTTTTGTGTGACTCCATTCATTTTCATACACTTCTTCTAATTTTCTCCATGCTTCATGAGCCGATTTAATTCATACAATATGATCATATTCCAAAATGGTAAGTGAACAATACAAAATATTAAGAGCTTTTACCATTTAAGGATATGATTTTCTTCTCTTCATCATTGAGCTCTTTGAGGACTTTGGAGGTGTGTGGTGTATCTTTTATCAGAATAGATTCTCCATTGACGACCGTGTTCCAAATATCGAACCCGCAACCTTGTAGGTAGCATTCCATTCTTTCTTTCCAAAATGTATAATTTTTGGAATCAAATAGTGGTGGCTTGGTGGTGGAGGCGCCGGTAAGTTAGACTTCATTCGTAGCCGGTGATCGTTTCTCTTTATTCGCGATGTGGAACGAGCTTGCCAAAGAGTTTGGCTCTGATACCACTTGTAAGTCCAAGTGGCTACAATTATCTAGAGGGGGAGGGGTGAATAGATTATCTCCATCTTTTCGATTATGCCTTTTTTTTCGAATCAAATACGCCAAGACAATAATAAAGGTGCGGGAAGTAAACAACACGCGTCGATTTATAGAGGTTCAACCCACCTAGGGCCTAATCCTCTACCACCCTAGTATCTCCGGGATGGATTTCAAAAAAGAATTTTTTTTTATTAATTTCCAAAATTAAATACAACACCTTACAACATCACCTTGAAGAGCATCACACTCTTCTTCAACACCACCTTTGAGATTACCACAATCTCTCTTGAAGATTACCACAATCTCCAATGGCACCTTGTGAAGATTACCACAATCTTCAACCTTGAAGAACACCAAATTCTTCAATACCTCAAGAGCACCACACTCTTGAACACCTAACACCTAGATCACCCAAGTGTATTCTTTCCACAAGAATACTCACAAGGATGTCTTGTGTTGAATGATGACAAAAATCAAGATTACAACTCAATAATGAATATTACAATTTGAGTGCAAGTGTAATCAAGAAATAAAGCCTAGACCTCAAGATGTGAAACTGAAATACTTAGGCTATAAATACAACAAGAGTGTTGAATATGAAAGCTTGGAAATTTGCAGATTTCTTGTTGTGTATTTGCTTGTGTTGTTCTTATCTTGTGTCTTCAATTCATCCTCTATTTATAGGAGAATCTTCACCAACATAGGCTCCCAACATAGGCTCCTTCTTCTTTACTTTTGTCTACAAAAAGAGGATCACAAGATGTAGAAATATTGTACAAAAATTAAAAGTAAATCTTGCTGATAAGGATTGCAACGGTTGAAATTTTTGCTGTAAAAAATTACACAGGGCGACCGGTTGCCCTATAGAAAATTTTGAACGTTTAAATGAAAATAGTGCGATCCAGGTACAGGTTGCAGGGGGGTCGACCGGTCGGCCCTGCCTCGGACCGGTCCCCCTGCTCAGTTTTTGCACTTCAGTGCGTTCTGTTTCTTGTTTTCTCTCTTTCAGGTACCGTTCGACCTTTTGTTCGACCGGTCGACCTCCAAATTGAAATATTGTCCCATTTTTGTCAAAAATAAACTTCAAGAAATACTCCGAAAAATTAGTAAAAAATATTTTAGATCGATCGGGAGTATTTGGACAACATTTAGAAACATAGTAAACTCATTTAAACAAAACCATCAAAAGTGTTGTCCATTTTTATCGAATAATAAACTTTAAGAAATACTCCAAAAAATTAGTAAAAATATTTTAAATCATTTAGGAGTATTTGGACAACATTATTTTGGTGTAAAAACCAATTAACACAAAATCATCAAAAGTGTTGTCCAATTTTATCGAGTAATAAACTCTAAGAAATACTCCAAGAAATTAGTAAAAATATTTTAAATCATTTAGGAGTATTTGGACAACATTTAGAAACATTGTTTTGGTGTAAAAACTCATTTAAACAAAATCATCAAAATATTGATAAAAATATTTATCTAACAATATGTCGAGCTACTCAATTAGTGTCAACCTGTATATTACTGAGTCAAGGCCAAGAGAACCTTTTACTGAATCAGTCCATGCTTCTTTTCTTAAACTAAGTGGCAGATAGTTTGATATTTCCATTTAATAAGAATCTGCTTCGTAAAACCCTTTATTACATATTAGAAAAATGAATGAATTTACAAATGCAGTTGATTTTCCTTATTTGGGGTTAAGAAGAGTGAACAATAGAACATTGAATAGTTGGTTTTTGTTTATTTTCTTTTTATTATGACTTTGAGATGACTCCACGAAAAGATACGCACACTCACTCCCACACACACACACACACACTTTCTAGTCATTGGCTTTTCCTTGAGTAGTTACAGGCGGAATTGAAAGGAATATTACTATAAAATATTACGTCCATTGAAAGTTGTGATTAATATCTTTCTAAAAATGAGTAAAAGACTTTTAAAGTGAATACATTTAGCTTCAATATGAAGTTGAGCCTACATAAATAAAATATTCAAATGAACATAAAATCCAGCTCACAATTTTTACCATATGTCTGTTGGAGGAGGGTTATCTCAAGTTTAGAAGAAAAGGGGTTATTTAGAAATTGGAAGTTGGAAGAGGGATTATTTTTCTTTGTAGGAGGAGGAGGTTATTTATGCTAAAAAATGTAAGAGAGTTTTTGGTGGAGAAATATTTGCTTGTATTGATTCTTCTCAAATTTTGGCTTGTTACAAAATGATCAAGACACCCCTATTTATACTAGTACAACTTCCTAACCAATGGCTAGGATTTATTTGATCTAATGGCTATAATTCATTCACTAGAATCATCCTCCAAAATATCTACTTTCCTAGAACATTCTACAAACTTTCTTACAAATAATATCTTAGATATTTTCACAAGACATTTCTAGATAACTTCTAGAACTTGGGCCATTTGGAATTGGGCTCTTATTTTATCTTTTAACTCAAATATATATTTTCAAGCCCAATATTAATTGGGCCAAAATCAAGTTTAAATCCAACACCCCCCCTTAAACTTGATTTGTCATTCCGAGAAAACTTCTAAGTCGTATGAAGTCTTCATGCTTGAGCGGTTTGGTGAAGATGTCTGCAATTTGATCATGAGACTTCACATACTCCACTTGCACGTCCTTTCTTGATATGCATTCTCGTATGTAGTGGTAGCGAGTGTCAATGTGCTTGCTTCGATCATGAAACACCGGATTCTTTGCCAATGCTATAGCTGACTTGTTGTCGACACGAATCTTAGTTGGCTCTTCTTGTGTCATTCCCAATTCTTTCAAAGAAATTTCTACCCAAAGCGCACGGCAAACACGGCCGTCGTAGCTACGCACTCGACTTCACGAGGTTGAGAGAGTGACTATCGGCCGCTTCTTTGACATCCAAGTGAATGCGGTATCTCCATGAAGAACACAAAGCCGAAGTAGTACTTTTCGATCATCCATCATCTCCGGACCAATCGCTATCACTATAGCCAACAAGTTTATAATCATTAGTTGTTGAATAAAATAAGCCGTAATTGATTGTACCTTTGAGATAGCGAAGAATCCTTTTAGCAGCCTTCATGTGAGTAGTGGTTGCATTTTCCATGTATCGACTTATTAGACCGGTGGCATAGAGAATGTCGGGTCTTGTGCACGTCAAATACCGCAAACTTCCAACCAAAATTTTGTACAATGTCGGGTCCACTTTTTCTTCTCCGTCATACTTTGATAGCTTGATGCCGCACTCATTTGGTGTGTTAATAGACTTGCGATTATCCATCTTGAATCTCTTGAGAATCTCCTTTGCGTAGCCTTCTTGCTTGCGAGATGAAAATCCCATCTTCTTGTTGTTTAACTTCAACGCCGAGGTAATATGCCATAAGCCCGTTATCAGTCATCTCAAACTCTGGTGATTGCTTTCTTGAACTCTTCAAACATGTCTGGATTATTTCTGTGAAGATCAAGTCATCCACATATAAACACACGATCAAAACATCATTTTTCGACCTTGACATAAAGTGCATGTTCGTGCGGGCACTTAGTGAACCCATTCTCTTGCAAGTATTTATCGATCCTCGCTATTCCATGCCCTTGGTGCTTGCTTTAATCCGTATAGAGCCTTCTTCAGCTTCAAGACTTTATCTTCTTCATTCTTCACCACATAGCCCTTTGGCTGCTCAATGTAGACTTCTTCCTCGAGAACTCCATTTAAGAAAGCTGACTTTACGTCCATCCGGTGAATCTTCCCTGTTTTGAGTGCTAAAGAAATGATAAGCCTTATTGTTTCCAAGCGAGCGACTGGAGCAAATACCTCGTCATAGTCGATTCCAGCTCTTTGACTATAGCCTTTTGCGACTAGCCTTGCTTTATATCTTTCAATTTCTCCTTTAGCATTCTTCTTTGCTTTGTACACCCACTTGACGCCGATAGCCTTATGTCCTTTTGGAAGTGAGGTCGGCTCCACGTGTCGTTCTTCATGATTGCTTGTATCTCCTCATCCATAGCATCTCTCCATCTTTTATTTTGGACTGCTTTTTCAAAAGTCACAGGTTCACAATCTGCAAGTAGACAGAAAAGTGTTATATCATCTATTCTCTCGGTGTTCTCATAAAGATCTTCTAGAATCCTTGCTCGTGTTATGCCTCTTTCATTTAGAAATGATGGTGGCGAGTCTCTTCATTTGTTGATTGTGAAGTGGATGGAGTAGTTGGCTCTTTGAACTTCTATTGTTGGCTCGATCGGTCTCGGCTCCTTTTCTTGAAATCCAGGAAAGAAATTGAAGTTGTTTTGGGAGCCAAAATCCCAATCGATTCTTCATCAAACTCTACATCACGACTTATCACAAGCTTCTTAGTATTTGGATTATATAACTTATAACCTTTAGAATTTGAGTCATACCCAGGATGAAGATGAATGTCTCGCTTTTGTCATCAAGCTTACTTCTTCTCTCGTCGGTACATGTGCATATGCTTTGCTTCCAAATACTTTTAGATGAGAGATACCTGGTTTTCTTCCACTCCAAGCTTCTTGTGGTGTTTTTCCCCAAACACTTACTGGTTGGTGAACGATTTGTGACAGTACACCGCACACGCCACTGCTTGACCGAGAACTCCTTTAGCGACCTTTTGCTTTTGAGCATGCACCTTGCCATTTCAAGAATTGTTCTATTCTTTCTCTCACTACGCCATTTTTTGGGGATCTTGGGGATTGTCAAGGGACGCCGGATTCCATTTGCTTCGCAAAATTCTTGGAACTCCTTAGATGTGAATTCTCTCCACGATCCGATCGCATTGCCTTGATTTTGCATCCACTTTCATTTTCCACCATAGCTTTGAACTTCTTGAATGCTTGAACACGGAGACTTGTTTCAAAAATATACCAGGTCTTTCTAGAGAAATCATCAATAAAGAGGAGGAAATAATTATTTTTACCGAGAGAGCTTGGCTTGATTGGTCCACAAACATCGTGTGTATGAGCTCCAGGGGCTTCGTGATCTCGAGCTTGACTCCTTTGGAAAACTCTTTCGAATTGTTTTCCCCGATAGACATCCTTCGCATAGTTGATCGGGATGATTGATGGAAGGTAATCCTCTTACCATCTCTTTCTTTGATAGTAATTCTAATCCGCCAAAATTTAAGTGCCCAAATCGTAGATGCCAAAGCCAAGATATATCTTTGTAGCAAGCTTTGAGACATTTTGCTACATCATTCGGATATTTAATAAGAACATTCTATTTCTAGACATTGGCACTTTAGTGATTAAATTATTTCTATCATCTCTTATAGAAAGACTACGATCTTTCATATGAATGTCATAGCCTTTGTCAAGAGTTGTCCCAAACTCAAGATATTACTTTTCATATTTGGAACATAATAGACATTAGAAATAAATTGATGACTTCCATTCTTCAAGCGGATTAGAATTTTACCTTTTCCTTTAAGGGACTTTAGACTCATCTCCAAAAGAAACATTGCCACTCACCGATTCATCAAGCTCCACAAACATGCTTCTTCTTCCACACATATGGTTGCTTGCACCAAAAAGATGTCAGTACCAAGTGTTGTCTTGTCTTCCATCACCACCTTTGTATGCTAGTAACAAATTGACATCTTCTTCGTTTTTATTTTCCACATAGTGGGCCTTTTCTTCAACCTTGTTTTTGGGAGCTCTACACTCGGAAGCATAGTGTCCAAATTTTTGACAATTATAACACTTAGTTTGTGATTTTTCGTACCTTGTTCTTGGATTGCTCCTCCCGCGTCCTTTGGTTGGGTATTCTCTTCTATCTTCATTATTATTGAAACCTCCTCGTGCATGTCCACGACCACGGCCTCGTCGCCTCGTCCTGGAAACGACCTCTTCCATGTTGACCACGTTCATTGCTCATGCTTTCTTCTTTATCCTTCACTTGCATTTTAAAAAGTTGTTCTACAATATCTTGCTTCTTTTTATGTTTTTCTTCATATCTTGTAATGACCCCCGATAATTGATCAATAGTCATCTCTCCAAATTTTTGTTTCCTCAATTATTACGACAATATGCTCAAATTTAGGACTTAAAGAACGGAGTATCTTTTCCATAATTCTCACATCACTTAATTTTTCACCATTTCTTTTCATTTGATTAGAAAGCCAAAACTCTTGAAAAATAGTCGGAAATAGATTCGGACTCTTTCATATGTAAAGCTTCAAATTCACCTCTTAATGTTTGGAGATGTACCTTTTTACTTGCTCGGCTCCTTTGTGAGACGTTTGAAGCTTCTCCCATGCATCCTGGCGGTAGTTGCACTTGAGATCTTTTGAAACCATCATCATCCAAAGCTTGGTAGATGAGATAGAGAGCTTTCTTGTCTCTCTTTTTTTGAATCTTTTAAATTATCCTTTTGAGTTTGGGATAGTGTAGTCTCGTCTTGTGGCTCGACGTATCCTTTTTCTACAATATCCCAAACTTCATGTGCACCCCAAAGGGCCTTCATCTTGATACTCCAATTATCATAGTTCTTGTGTTGAGCATAGGGACTTGAAAGGAAGCCACACCATTTGTCATATTTTTATGTAAACCACAAGTGATCTTGTGGCTCGATACCACTTTGTTGGAGGAGGGTTATCTCGAGTTTAGAAGAAAAGGGGTTATTTAGAAATTGGAAGTTGGAAGAGGGATTATTTTTCTTTGTAGGAGGAGGAGGTTATTTATCTTTAAAAAATGTAAAGAGAGTTTTTGGTGGAGAAATATTTGCTTGTATTGATTCTTCTCAAATTTTGGCTTGTTACAAAATGATCAAGACACCCTATTTATACTAGTACAACTTCCTAACCAATGGCTAGGATTTATTTGATCTAATGGCTATAATTCATTCACTAGAATCATCCTCCAAAATATCTACTTTCCTAGAACATTCTACAAACTTTCTTACAAATAATATCTTAGATATTTTCACAAGACATTTCTAGATAACTTCTAGAACTTGGGCCATTTGGAATTGGACTCTTATTTTATCTTTTAACTCAAATATATATTTTCAAGCCCAATATTAATTGGGCCAAAATCAAGTTTAAATCCAACTGTCTTCTTGAGTAATTCTTGATTTGCCTCATTCCTTGTCTAAGTTGTTTCATTATTTTGTATATCTTTTATCTCTTTGAAATATTCTAAAAAGACTCCTGAAATAAACATGTGAAAAAGCGGAAAAACTTCATCTAATACCAAATAAAATACTTTCTTTGGTATGTGGTCTTTCAAGTAGAAGAGAGGCGATGATATGCTTCTAGCTTTTGTGGAGGATGAACTACTCTACAACTATCTCATGATCATTTAACTAGTGTGTAAAGAACTTAAGTGGCAGAGGCTTTAGTCAAAGATGAAAATTTAGATAATTAAATTTCTTGAGTAAATATGAAAAGCCCATACTAAAGGCTCTTCCTGGCCCAAACCAATTTGATTTTCGGATATGCTCGTCTCACCTACCCCCATTTATTACCTATTATTCTGGAGCTAGGGTTACACATTGTCGCCGACTCCTAAAGGTCTGGCTTGCCCAAACCATTTTGACTTTTAGATAAGCACATTTCACCTACCCCATTTATTACCTATTCTGCTAGAGGTAGGATTACCCATCGTTGTCGACTTCTATATATACTTAGTGTGTGTTTACTTGCAAGCACATGGCCTCAAACCATACTGTGGTCAACTCTCCTTGTCCCGCTCTCATTGTCCTTTACCTATCTTTTCCCCATTTTGTTGTCCTTGATGTCCATATGCACACCATGGTTAGAGCTATTGTCCTTCAAACCTTCGACCTTCTTGATAAGGTTTAACTCTTTATGAAGATAATTTCCTCTTGTTTCATAATTTCTACATGTTCATCTAGATTACTTTTGTATATTTTCATTTTATGTCATATGTTTTTGTATTCATTAATCAATACAAACCACTGTTGTTATTTACAGGTGGATATATTTAAAGAACATTCCTTTTGGGAATAGATAAACTTCTTTTCATACTTGTTGGCCGTGTTCTTTTATTGGTTCTATTTTACTCGAGTTTCATTAGTGTCTGTACCAAATTGATCTTGTATGTGGAAGATCTTATGGGTTATTTCTTTAGTTTTTAAAAAAATGTTTAATTTTTAGATAAGTACTTTAGTTTTAGTTATCACGATACTAATGGTAGTTTGATTAGTTATAGTGTAAAACAATGTTGCTCTTGTGTGTAAGATTTGTCAAATTTGTCAATCATTTACTTATAATATTCTTTTAATAGAAATTCCTTATAAGATTATTGAGGTGATGATGAAGAATGGTTCTCAAATTATAGGAATTTGATTTTGTTAATTATTGTAGATTGTGTTTTGGTTATGGGTTTTATCTTTATAATTGTATCTAAATTACTACTAAAATGCACTAATGCATGAACTTTTCACATATAGTCCAATTTCCTGAAATGCAATGCACTAATTCAATTTTCATGATGCAAGTTTTGTAATATTGAGTGTTGATTTTTAATGCATCTATATACTTATGTGACTTT